>JAPMNP010715904.1:0-12450 GCA_029874935.1 Atherina boyeri | reverse complement strand
ATTTGTATCTGCAGTTGCCAGATTACTATTAACATTAAAATGAAGCTTTAGCAGTCAAATATACTAATCTTGAAGACAATCATTAAAATTACACTAAAAACACCGTTTTTACTGAAAATTATTTTGAGAATTATTGATGCAAAATAAACACAAACTACTTTATATCTTGCCGGGTTGTGATTAACAATGTTTGCTTTAGTGAGTATTTCTGTTTGGTGATAAGATGTTCTAGATGTTCTCACTTTTGAATAAATCATCAAGTTTGTGTTTTGAAATGTTGATAAATCATTCATAAAATTATTTGTAAGCATCAGTGTGATGTAGAACTTTGTCACTCTGCACACAGTCCTATATGCAGCAGTTTACTTTTGTCTCCATAGATTTTCTCTCAGAAATAAAACTTGCTGAATGCATGCTCCACTTGGAATATTTTAGCAGTTTGTTTTTTCTACATCAGCAATTTTCTTAAACACGTTCATGTGTAAACTCATGCAACACCTTGGGTCTGAGTTTTTAACCCGTCTTTCTGCTCCGTCAGTATCTTTCACTCCTCTGTTCACACTGTTGAAGTCTATTAACTGGTTCTAATGTGGAGCTCACAGTTTGCTATCGAGCTGTTACTTTTGCCCTGGGATATTTCCATTTAAGTTTTTTTTAAAATAAGATTATTGCATCCTGTTGATTTAAAGAGGTAACTCAGTTTGATTCTTTAGCTGCTCTTTTTGTTTGTTTTTCTTTATTTCTAAGTAAAATTGTGTTGTTGTCTTTAAAGCAACACTACAAGTTTATGAAGGTAGAACTGTGCTTCTGATTCCTTTTGATGGTTACTGGCATTCAGTATGCCCTTTCCTGGAGCTGTTGTTGCCCCGAAGAGCCCAGAGGCTCAGAAACCTTCCTTCACAACTTTTTCACATCGCAGCTGAGTTTTGCTTTACGGTACCGTGTCACATGCCAGCAACTAAATATAACATCTTGAATGTTTTGATTTTGCACAATGACTGACACAGTAGAGAAACGCAAGAGGACATTCTTGGAGGAAGTGAGGAAAAGAAAGAGAGAAAGGGAGAGGAGAAAAGGGTAGATGTTGGATGGACTTAAACCAGCGGGAAAGATTTTAGAGAAAAGACAGGATGCAAGATGGATGCCAATTTGGCCTTTCTTAGGGGGCGACAAAGTGAAAACATTTACCAAAGTTCAGTAGGGCTCTTTAAAGTGACACACCACCATTTGGGCAGATATGCTCATGTTCCACCTCCCCTCCAGTTAAACAATTGAGTTTTCCCTTTACAATGTTCGTCCAGCCGTTCTCTGAGTCTGGCAACCCCATTTGTGGCTTTAGTTGAGCATGAATCATTGAATCGGATTAGACCATTAGCACCTAATGCTAAATGCTAACGGTCTGGTTTAATTATCAAAATGCTGCAAGTGTAATAAAAGTTCATTTTCATTAATTTCATTCTTCACAATATGATTTTTTAATTGTGCTTTTGTTGAATTCATGGGAAACTTTACAATTACATTTCTGATTAATTAAGGAATTTTGAACAATTACATTTTTTTTCCTTATCTGCACAATGGCAGCGCCTCTTTTGGCTGCAGCCAACATCTGCCTGATCCTGTTTATGTCCATGTGTTTGTTGTTTTTATGATCTTGGATGGGTTGTGCTGGAAGAAATTTCGCTGTACTGGGACTTTAATGATTACAAAGGCTATTCTAAATATTGGAAAAATCCAATGGATGTAAGAGATTCTGCATTTCAGTATGTTTTCACGTTTTATTGCACATTTGGAACGTCAGAAAAAATGATGAGAAATCCAAAAACTTTAGCAGACATAATGCTATCTAAAACAACTGTGGTTGTAGGTGGACAGGTATAATCTGACCAAAACTAAACAGGGAGATGGTGACACAATGTGTATTTCAACCGCGCAAAATTGTGTAGTTTACTACAAAAACTCTAAAATGATCAGGTTAGTCCAACAGGAAGTTGGTTAACGTTTGCAGTCCACTTGAAAGATGATGTTGATTCATTAATTCCACTCTCAGAAAAACAAATTGAAAAATAAAAAATCTTTTATCACATTCACCAGTACATGTGTTTGATCCAGACCTTAACCAACCAGATACTTTGCTAAACTAAAATGACATGAAAACTTGCTACAAGGGGGCAGGGTTTAGTGAACGGTCAACTGATTATCACAAAACCTTTGAGACGAAATTATACTTTAATTATTAAGAATCCTTTTTTTTTGTTTATAACAAATATTTGGTCAAAAATCCCATATTAAAAAGTGGGATGAAGAGTGTTTGTTTTCACTTGGAGAAACACCAAAGAAACACTATCGCCATTGTGTAAAATAATCTCAGCCATCAGGCACGGCAAAGTGTAAACTATGTATAACAGAAGGAAGCTGTGGACATCAGCCAGTGTGCCCTCAGTCACTGTGAGAGAATCACACATTTTGGCAGAACACTCACAAGCTCTTGAAGAAAAATGAACTTCATCTTTAAGCTGCTCAAATTTCCATTTCCATTTGATTGCTCTCTCAAACTGCTGCGTATTAGTTTGGCACAACGGGAAGAATGAGTCAACTCTATAAAACAAATCATTAAACCATTTTGTTTCTGGGCAATCTTCACTTTGACCCAAAACTCAGCACATTGTCTGAAAAGACAAGTGAAGCAAGCAAAGGAAATTAAGAAATAACAGCAAGATAAGTTCCAGGATTGAGTAGTGAAGAGGAGCAGTATAGATTTCGTGTAAGAGTCTGAAAGCCAGTACATTTCATATATCATCTGCTCTTAAAGCAGAGATGGATATATGTTCCAACCCCAAGCTTTAGTAACCTAAAGATGATTGAATAATAACCATGGCTGAAAGAGGAAGTAGAGAAGATGAAAAAGGCAGGAAGGGAGCCTGTGGACATTTGAGCACTCAAGGCTGTCACCCTAAAAGTGCGATAGTGGCTCCAACAGATTCCAGGAACAGCATTGGAGATATAGCTATGATTCTGAACATAATAGACCCAGGCTTGAAGACCATTCCTGTGGGCTGATATTCTGCAGAAAAAATCTTTTTTTAACTATGGATCATCAGGATTCAGAAATGGTCCTTCCATTACTTTGAAAAAAAATTACATTTTGATTTTACGTTAGTTAGCTATCATGCCTCTATTTCTCTGATATTCCTCCAAAAATAATCATGTGCAATCTCTATTTTAAGCAAATAACTGCCGATGGATCAAAGGTGACAAATGAGAATAATGTTGCAAAGCCATGCAAACCAGGAGCGACCATTCTGCAGGTGAGACTGCTCTAACTTAGTTGTTGCTGATCATGATGTATGTCTTAGTAGGACAGAAAAATAAAGCTGAGAGCTGCTAATCTTTCCACTCTGATTATTGCTGTCACCTTAGATTTATCCATTGCATGTGTGCAGATTTGGCAGTCAATTTCATAGCCTTAAACACAATCTCCCAGGGAAATGCTCAAGTCAGAATGGATCCATAAATAATCCCCAAGTCTGTGACTCTTCCACTAAGCGTTATTCAAAGAGGATCAATAGGATGTTGTGATTCAAACACAAAAACCTATTCTTTTGCTTATCAGCAAAGCTCTCTCGCAGCACTTTCTGCTGATCAATTATTAAAATCAGCTCCACATGGCCCCCACTTTTCAGCAAAATGGGGAAATCAGATTTATTCTATAGGATAAGACTTTTGAGAGGCAATTTTTCAAAGAAGTGGCCTTTAGCATTTCTTATTAAAATACATTATTTTTCTTGTAGATTTATTTATTCAATGTGATAGCTCATTAGTCAGATTAATGTAATGTACTCCATTCTCCCTAGAAATGGGATGCCTGAAAAGAGGTCTGTGTTGCTGTATAAATAAATGACAAGAGGTAAAGTTCAAGTCTTCTGATTCTTGCTGAAACACTGGCTTTCATTATGCATCTATTTTTAAGGATGGCTAGATGCTAAATTTAACTTAAAGTACTTCAGCTGAGCGGCAGTTGAAATCGACTCTCAGCTTCAGCATTCAGAGGGACTAAAGCAGGAGAAGATTCTAATGATTGCTGGTTGAGACAGAATTCATTTTAAGCAAAGGCATTTTAATGTGCATCATATACTGCTGGGAATATATTAAATTACATTGTCATTCATTCTAAAAATTGCGAGTTACTATTTCCCTGAAAGGCTGAACTTTATTTAAGTGAATGAAGCTTGTTTGAATTATTTATTTGTTTGTATGTGCCATAACTAAAGAAAAAAATCTGGTTGTACGTCTCAAAACCTCCGCTTGGGAACACAAAGATGCCCCCTCTTTTTAAAACTAAAGGTGCTGCACAGTGCTCTGACATGTCAACCCAAAACGAACTGAACTTAAGTCTAAATCTAACCTTCTGGCCTTCAGCAGCTCGTGGGACACTCCATCAGTGGAAAAAAAACAGAGCACAGTTTACTCTGGTCTTATTCCTGTGTTTGTGGGAAGCTTTTAAACCCAGAAAGATGACTGCTCTGGATATACAGATACTATCACACACAGATATCCAAACCAGAGAGGCTCTGGTTAATCACAAAAAGGAAAAGTGACTTTTCTCCGTCTCTAAAAGACATAGTTTTCACTACATATTCACACAAAAAGGATTTGCTATGATTTTATGTATTTACTGTGCTCAGAATGTAGTTGTAACCATCTTAGGCTTTTGGAGCAAAGAGTGGACAAGATGTGCATCCTTTAAAGAAGTAGCCTATAATAAAGCATGTTTTTGATTCCGTAACTAAATCAATCATAAAAAACAGTAGCCCATCTACTGTACATTTTTCATTAAGGAATAATTTAGCCATAAGAATAAAACTGTTTTTTTCTTGTTTTGGTAACACTCTGTAAATATGTTTATATCTGCAATAAAGTTGGATATTTGAAAATATGAGTCCAGGGACTGACTCATTTTTTTGTATCCATCTGCAAGAAGCCATTCAAGGAACTGCAGCTTTTGTCAAATCCACATTTGCTTCATTACTCAAGGTTCCCCCTTTGTAAGTTGCATAAAGGAATGGAATGTTATACCTTGAAAATCCCCAAACTCATACAAACTATGTTAACGTTTTATTTTATTTATTTTGATAACTGCGATTCAGGGCCAACACATTTGTTGCTTTAATTGAATACACTTCCTTCAAAAGTTATACCTACATAGTAAAACTGAGAAGCAGCATACTGCTTTTCAAGTGTATAAATTGGAACATAAAAACTGTTATATCTGAGAGCCGAGGTTGTTTTTCAAGGATAAAATACACCAGCAGAAGAAGTTCCTGGTGATGGTCGGGATAAGATCATCAGTATAGCTGTTACAATCAATACAATATACTGTAGCTTAAGTGCAGATTTTTGAGCTGTCAACAATCATTTTGCACAAGTGTCAACATTTATGTAAACAACACTGAAACAAACACGTAGAAGTATCATATTTCATCTGTTTGTTTGTGTTTTTGTGTGCTTTTCTTTTCTAAATAGTTCTGTATAATGGTACCCACTGCCACTATCTAGGTGCCTCTTATGATAAACACAATGTATTCCAATATGGATCTGCTATTTAATTGCTTAAGAAACACAACATCATCACTTTGGCCACATTTTTGTCTTAATCCAAATGAAAAAGGAGAGTTTAATAATTTGGAAGAAGATATTTGTTATATTTCCAGCTAAAATGTGATGGTCAAAGGTGCTTAATCCCCATAATGTAAAATTAATTATGGCATAACATTGACAGAAAAAGATAATTAAACTGCATGACAATTAATCATCAGCTAAAATTGTATGATTGTTACAGACCTACATGTCAGCAATTTAATTGAAACCACTAAAGAGTATAAACACTGCCTCTGAAAATGTGCAGTTCTATAATATCAACACAATGACAAGCAGGAGTCTTGTGCCCCTTAGTTTGAATATTTTCAGTTTAAAGACTATTTGTTTAATTCAATCCAAAAAGTTTTCACAGATTGTGTTTTTAATTTAGGTGCAAATTTGTTTCAAGAATTAAAAGACCGGGGAAATTATATATCTTAAAGAAAACATGATACCTCTTTTTCAAGACTTTACACTAAGTTATGAGGTGTTTTTGAAATGTTTGTAACATCATTTGCTCCAAAATCAATAGGAATATGGTATTGACTTGATTCCAACAATCTCTCCATAGGAGTGTACACAGCTGAGATATGAATAACAACTTCAAGCTACCATGCAATAATCCTTGTAGCATTTTGAACAATGTGAAATCCTAAAGTAGCTTTAAAACTCACTCTAGTACTAACTGGATGTTCATCAGATGCGTCACCTGAAATGTTACTTTTAGATTCTTACATTTTTTAAATTTTCAGTTTAGCCACAGACTGTTGATACTGATCTATGTTTTAGGCTCTGTCTTGTTCAGTCATGTGTTGAACTGGCTTAGAGATTACATTTATGTGTCTCAATGCACTAAAAACATAACACCAAAGCAAACTTGATGTTCACTTACTGCCTTGAATTATGAGAAAAAGGAAACATATCATTCATCCAGCCTTGAAGGGGTAAAACTGAATTGCCTGCATTTGAAAATGTCACATGTATGATATCTGCCCATTGTGCCTGGACCACCTCCGCGCATATTTCGTGAAAAAAAAGAAAAAAAGAAAAAAAAGCGCAACGCCTCTGGACTGAAAGTGTTAGGTTATGCAAGTGGGTAAAACCAGTTAACAAAGTGTTGATTTTCACACATAAAAACACTGATTTGCACATATCCCGCCATCTCATGTTTGTTGTTTACTCAAAGCCTCTGGGAGTCAACCTACTCTGGGTTTGCCTTCTGGCACAAAATAAAGATTTGAAAATCTCTCTCTGACAAAGCCTTCTAAATGCATTCTTGAGCTGAAATAAAAGAAATGATTTATATATAGCTCATGTTTTTTAAACTACTGTAATTCCTAGATTTAACACTCTAATCATCCAGCGCCGCCCCTACAAATGCATATCCAAGTGTTTAAAGTGCTTCTTTGTCCTGTGCAAAGTAGGACACCTCTACTCTGGGGAAAACACTGCCCATCTCTACAATTGTTTGAGAAACTATTCCAAGGTTTGGTTTTTAAAGTCAACAATATGGGTATAAAACAGAACTGTGGCACCTCCACTCTAAATGCCAACCTGCGCTCACAAAAAGAAAAAAAAAGTAAGATGATGCCCTTTTCTGTCTTCTGTGTCAGGAAAAAAAGGAGCGATTACAGATAAACACTGTTTACAAAATGTCCTAATACTGGCTGTTTGAGATGATGTGATTCCAGTGTTTGATCACAGTCCTAAGGCAATTTTTCAAATCTATCTGCACTACAAAACAGTCTGATGGAAAACACATTTGCTGTGCCCTGATTACAGATTATTACAACCCAACGAACAAACATTTGTCTTGTCAACATCTCCAGTATGAACTGCTTCCTTCTGATTGTGAACCTATTTGTATTTCACTGCATGCTGTTCTTCATGTCAAAAAGTCACTCTCATGTATTTCTCATTAAATGTGAGAAAAGCTGCTAGCAGGGCGTCCTGCCTGCCACAGGGTCTAAGGGAGCATTTCACCACAATATTTATCAACATTTTAAAATCTGGTTTATTCGTCATGTCATCCACACAACTCTGTGCTTTTCATTTGGGCCATGAAAACACCTCTCGTAATGGCTCAGATGTGACTCTCTCTCCAACTTGTTAATCTTTTTTTCTTCTCTAAATGGGATCTTTGACTATGCTAATCTGACCCAGACCAGATCCCCACCCACCACCAGCAGCGAATACCTGCTAACTTGCCCCGAGCTGCTTGTACTTTGCACTTTTTTGGTTGTAGGTTATCTTTTCATTTAAATTGGTTCCTTATAGAGCATGCTTCTAATTTTACAGCCCTCTCTGGAAATTCTCCTGTCTGATCTTTTCTTTTTGGAACTGTAGCAATAGCATTGACGGCTGACTTTTGTGCATGTCTTGTAACACTTGAAAAAAATATATATCTCATGAATATGCTAACAAGTTCAAAACTCGATTTTCAGGAAAGGGACACCTTAGCTTGGACCTTTCAGCTCATTGATCTCTATCTTGAGTAAATCATTAGCAATGCTGGATGTGCTCTTTGGCAGGATTTACACAAGTGTGATGCATTGATGCTTGAGAGGACCACAAATCTGGAATGGTAGCGAGAGTCGGTCATGAAACAAGACATGCTATCAGTCAGCCAATTTGATTGGATTGTGCCTGGACTACTGTTTTAAAAAACTGAACTAGCTTCAACTTTCAACAGCAAGGTATGCTAGTGAAGCGAAGTAACGACACAGAATTGAATCTAGCAATGCAAGATGTCACCCCTTTTAAAGTAAATGAGAAGCGAAACCATGAAAGCCTAAAATGTATACGTGCGTATCCAGCCATACCACTGTCTTCATTGTCTAGAATTGTCTTCAACAATGTGACTTAAGCAGGAGAGAAAACTTTAAGGTTCTGCTTGGCCCTACTGAGTCAACAAACTTCTTATTTCTCAACTGACTGTAAAGTAATGTGTGTGTTAAACTAGAGTTATAATGAAATGGGTGTAAGAAACCTGACTGGCCTGCAAATCGCTTTAACTTTAACCTCATCCAACATCTTTTGGATAAATTTGAGCACAGGGCAGAACTTATCACTCACCATCAGAGTCTGATTCATTAATACTCTTGAAACTTGTCACTCGGTTCCAAAATATTGCCCAAAAAATGTTGTAGAAAAGTAGATGTTATTACTGTGACGGTCCTTCCTTGGCCTGGCAGCCTCTGGACTTTCGTCATCGTAACAATTACATACTGGAATCTAGAACCTAAGTGGACAGAAATCTGAAAAACTCATTTGTCTGCAATGTTTTCAAAGTCTATCATTGGTTCCATTTCTTAAAAGATGAAATCAGAGTCTGAAGGAAGTTTTTAATTTCCTCAAAGACTATTTTAATTACAATATGCTCTAAAATTACTGTGGAATTTTTGTTCAATGATACCAATACATTACTTCTAACCCCAGCTCTAATGATCATGTATCACTGCTCATGCTGTGTAATTTAATTTAGAAGTCCATGGTGATAAACTGGCAAAAATGCCCATATCTTGACATCAGCTTCTCAAAACCTTTATGAATTGTGCAGCTGGTGCAACTTTAACCATTGGCTGTTGATTTCTATTTCCACCTAGTATCGTTTTGAGAGTCATAAGGAACTATCGCATAACATGATTATTACTTAATCCTCATGTTCTTTGAACTATTCTTTCATGAGTTCATGATATATTTTTGGGGGCAAGAGGGCAACACAAATGTAGTTTGAAACAAATGGTGCATTATCATATTACATAAAGAATCTCATACACTCAGTAACACATAAGGAGACAAAGCAGCACCACGGCCAGGGAGATAACAACTTATAACAAAACAACACATCCTACAGGATTAATCATATACAGCCCGAACTGAGGCTTTGAACTCAGTGAGAGAAATTCATTTCTGAAGTTTCTAGCTTTCCTGCAGGCGATCCAACATAGAGGATGAAGCTGAGGGTCATTTAGACGAGTGGAAGAATACAACCATGAGCTTCACTGTCCTAATAACACAAAAGTATCTGCTTTAAAAATGCATGGCCTTCCTACTACACTTCATGTTTTTTATTAAATAATTAGCTGTCTATAATTATTTTTTCAAGTATGTTTACAATCCAGTAATTAAAATGAATAATGAAAGAAAACAACATATATAGCCCTCATAACTTTAGAGATGTTTTTGTCGCTACAGTATATAGATGTAACCACATTAGCTTTGAAGGCCCTTAGTTTTGTTTTGAGCTTTATGCATGCATTTTTCCTTTAAGCAACTTAATCATTGTTTTATAAATTGGTGCTGCCTGCAGATTTTTCTTTAAACATAGCCTATTTCTAAGAAAAAAAATGTGAAAAGAAGAAATAGACTTGAAATTACTATAAGTCAAACTCACCAGTTTTTTTTATAAAATGTAAAAGAAAAAAAAACAGTTCCTTTATTCTCAATTCTTCAAACTCTTGTCTGTTTTAAGATTACAGAGAAGAAATTAGAGGTCGGCTGATTCATCAGTTTGACCTATTAATACGTGCCGATGGGTCATTTTGCATTAAAAATTCACCAGCAGTCTGCCTCCAGTAGATATGCATTTACGTTCCCACAACTGATCGCATGCACAGCTCTATGCAAATCTATTTACTGCTGAGGAGCCAAACATAGTCACAAACCCTCCAGAGCTCCAATCCTCATTCCCTAGGATGCCGGTGCGGAGTTCCCTGTTGAGTCCACCTTATTTAGCTGAATGACAAACCCTTCAGTAGAAGTGGAGAGGAGCAGCTGGGGGAGAAGGCATGTGCTTTCCCACATTTCACCCATTTGTTGCTTTTCTAGATATTTCATCAGCAGAATCATGTTAAAAAGTTCTCTGTTTGACTGTGAATGTGTCATTTATATTTCCATGACTACAGCAATTAAGTTGAAAATTTGGTTGCAGTACTACCACCGTATACAGATATATCTATTTCATGGAAGGTAATGACACAATATTATAAAAACATTTGAGAATAAAAATGATTTTTCTGATTTAAATGCATTTTATTGATAAAACTTATTCATAGAATCATTCATTTGGTGAAAATTTGATACAATATTCACTCTCTTTTACCTCAGTCTTTGTTCTCTACCAACTCCTGAGGGAATATATGGCTGTTTAGCTGCTAAATGCTCCACTGTGCTCAGATAGTCACTAATTATGTTTGTCTGCATTTGGTGCAGTAGCCTTGGCTTTTTAAAAAGAACTAATTCAACTGTACTTTAATATTTTTTCTATCTTTCTTGAAATGTTCCTTTTATTTATGTTATGCACATTGAAATGCCTTTGTGCATGAAATGTGCTATATAAATGAACCTGGCTTGCCTGGAAAGGTTTATCTGGGGTGTACAACATCCACACTATAAGAGCAGTGATGAACAAACAACAATAAGCACTTGGGAGCTGCAGATTGACATTAGAATATTTTGGAGGTTAATACTTAAAAGCAATCACTTTCACATATAATCAGGCTGTGTTCACATCATAATATGTAAGACATTTCCATAGTTTGGGTGTTCATTCACTTCTAATCAATGAAGATCAGATCCCTGTTTTTCAGGTCATTCACTCAGAAACGATTGTCATCCTTTAAAATGAACTACTAATCATTGAGGTCCACTTACCTTTGGTATATAGATACTATATATAATGCCGAATCATTTCCTATAAAAGATGACTTACAAAGTATGATTTTGTTTAATTTGTTTAATTTGATTGGTTTAAGGTGAGATTTGAAATGTATGTTTTTAAGCATCAATGGGGTCACTTCTCTTTGGCTTTGAATGGAGTTACATCCTGTGTTGACAAATTGAATTCTGGATCCCTTGTTTTGTTTTGCTTGTGTAGCTTGAGAAGGTTGCAGTTTTCAAGTATCAGTATACTGTAGGTGCCAACCAGTAAAATCCCCTGCCAAATAGTAAGTCTGATCCTGTGACTAATGGTTATAACTCCATCATTAAGTCCCAGCCACCGTTGAGCATTAAGGCATCAGGTTAATGTGAATCCCAGCTATGATCTCATGCAGAAATATTGGAAATTCTAATATGTTGAACACTTTCAAACAGTGTAAATATTTGCTCTAAATTCAGTTTTCTCAATAAATGAATAAAAAAACAAAAAAATAAATACCAATTTGAAGAGGTCAGTTAAACTGTGAACTCAAGCTTAAATGAGTTGAACGCTGGCTGGAAATAAACTGAAACTTCACATGGCAGGCCTGGTCCACACTAACAGGGCAAGCAATGCCTGGGGCCCTGCTGCCATAGAAATGCAGTTTAAAACTTGCTCCTACTCCAGCACCAAGATATTCCCCCCACTGGCTTTCTAATTCAATGTATGACCTCTCGCCAGAGAGTTTTTAAAGTCTTCAGGCAATGATCCAGCAGTTTTAAGTCTAGCCAATGACAGATGAGCTGCAGAGGCAGAAGCAAGGCAGCTTGCCCAGGGCAAACCACATAGCTTTGGTCAGCCTGCAGGGGTGAACTTCTGCTGCAGCGAGGAAAAGGAAAAAAGCTCATACAAAATGATTTTCACTCCACAATATGGCACTGTCCTTTCAAGCCAACCTCAAACCGCAGCATGTATTATGAGCAGCTAAGCAGTAGGAGATCATTATGATACAGGCAGTTTTTCTTGCTTGAGTCTCTGCCAATGCGTAGCATAGACCATAACCAGCAACTGGGAACACTGGACTCATTTCCATTTGCAAGAAGTGGTCATCAGCACAATATTAATACCTGTTTAAAGCTTGTTCTTCACTTGGATAGAGACAAGTTTACAATTAA
>JAPMNP010715899.1:0-18366 GCA_029874935.1 Atherina boyeri | reverse complement strand
ACACACACACACACACACACACACACACACACACACACACACACACACACACACACACACACACACACGCACATTCTAACCCAACAACCAACCATCATTTACATTCAGAAACCACCTCTTCCAGAAAAGTTTCATTCTCTTGCAAAACCTTCTCATAAAAAGGATTGTTTCACAAACAAGCAGGACAACATATTGTCCCAATTTTCTCTGTGGTTTCAATAAAATGCTTTTTTCCAGACATTTTTCAATATGCAACATTGTGACTAAGCAAGTAGATTATTTTTTGCCATAATAACGTACTTTAAATTAATCATAGTTTTGTCTTTTGTTTTCGTTCAGTACACAATGTCACAGTCAGTCTGGATTATCTGTTTGAATAACTGGACAATTGATATTCCTTGAACCATTCCTATTCATTATTATTTTGTATGTTCATCCTGTGTGGTCTGATTGTGCTGGTCTATGTGTCAAGACAAACACAATATTCTGCTTTTATATTATTCTTTGAAATTCTAATAAGCTCATTTGTGTTAGGAAAGGTGTTACAACAGAGTATATGTTTGACAAAGGTGAGAAATATAATCAGAAGGCCAAACATATGTATTATTATAGGGAAATGTGCCTGATATTACTCATTATTACATGGCATGACTCTCTATTCGGTGACTCGGAGAAACTGTATTTGATATGTCTATTTTCTATTAATAAATATTTGGAGTGCAGTCTTGCAAACGCAGCTTTTGCAGATGGTTGGGATTAAGTAAATAAGGACTTTTGCCATCAAATTAAATAATGTGCCAAAAAGAAAGAAGAAAACACTTTTTCGTTCGCTTTAGAGTAATAATGCCATGATACTAAGCAGCCGTATACACCATAGACTGTATGTCTCAGTTCTAATGGTTCTTAAAAATGAGAGAAAAAGATATGCAGTCAGTCACCCAATATGTAGTTTTTCCGGGTTCTTTAAGCCATATAACAGTCGCATGCTTGGATATCATATTGATCAAAGATTCGTATTATATGCAGCTAGCTACTAACAATCCTACCCACAGTCAGGACCTGATTTTACTTGCCCTTCTTCACAAAAAAAAGTAGGCTACAAACTATTACGTTCAGGACCACCTTTGGCACGGCGGAACGTCTGGTATGCGTCCTTTAATAAACAAACAACAGTAGAGGTAGAGGCGTTAAGAATTTGTGTTTAGAAAACAATAACAGCGAATTTAGTCTAAAATTAAAATATGTAATTTTGATGAAAACAAAAATGAATTTTTTTCAGGATGAATTACATTAAACATATAGAGACATTTATGCATTTGTGTTACCTTTCTTGACGACTCCCCCCCTACATCAAATACCAAATGGTTTCTCCCATGGTAACAGCGTCAGTCCTGCGAAACGGTGACTGCAAGTCAATGAAGCCGCCAGTGAAAGAAACGGGGCTGGGCAGCCGAAGTTGGGACAATATATGGAGGTTTCTGTTACCGGATAGTCGATAACACGGACATGTATATAGCAAGTATGACCAGAAACCGTTTTTCTTGCCCTGTAGCGGATTAAGGAAGATATCTTTGTCATTCAATTCTTAACCCATACGTGGAGTTAGATGTGGCTTGTGATTTTTCTTTTGAACTTAACGTAAAAGTTACAACTGAGGATGATTTTCGCTAATACTGGAAACCCAGTGAGGACTCCATATCGCAAACAGGTAAATACACAAATATTCATTAATGACCAGACTTAAGACGTCCACAACGCCGAAGTTGCAAGATAGGTCTGCTTGGCAGAAGTGGGCTGTTTTAATAAACTAAATATATGTGTTAGGCTACTTGAAACGGGCGAGGTGTCCTTTTTTATAATGCAGTATGCATTATGTATAATGGGAACCCCTGCTGCCTGGGCTGTGGTCCAGGTCCAGTTGTAGGCTACCAAACACACAGGCTGATGTCATGATAATATGGCTGTTGAGCAACTGTATCCAATCACATTTGATAGCCTACTTTGGATTTTAAATGATAAACAACCCGCCATTTAAACAATGTAGAAATAAAAACGCTATTTGTTTTAGTTTCCTGTTTTGGACCAGACTATGTTGTGCATAACTTCTGTTTCATTAGAATTACCATCAGTGTAATAAGTCATTGATTACCTTTCATGTTCGGTAGACATAGGCCTTACATAAATGTAATTAGTCTTGTGTGTTTTCTTGCTGTATTATTCTCCCCGTTGCTAACTATTACACTGTATAAATGATTGTCCTTACATGAATTCACTGTGTATCAATTACACGTGGATCTTGAAATTCCCTTTATCCTAAAGATTTGTAAAAGAGAATTTTCTCTGCCCTGCTCGGGGTGTTATCCTGTGGCTAGAGCTTAATGGGCGAGGCCTGTTACTGGAAACCCTGTATATTTCCGGCCAGGGTATGACGGGCTCTGCTGGTCTGGAGCTGGCTGATAAGATGCCATCCTCTCCCCCATTTCAGTCTCTCACAGACTTGCATCTGAGTAGTCAAACAGTTGTATGAAAGCAAAATTATTTTACAGTCAACAGAAAATGGAGGTTTGTAATTCCCAAATTTCAGATTTGGAAAAATGAAACTCAGGTTTCTGTGTGTATGTGTGTTTGTACATTTGAATAACTTAGATTATCACTGATTTCAGCTCATATGTTTCAGTCCTTTAGTATAAGTAATTCTGGCATGTTATCTGATATATGTTGTTATAATTGCAGCTTGCTAAAGCTTTTGTCACATTGATGTCTGTTACTAGAAAGACCACAGATTACGTTTCTCTCCTCTCTTTCACTACAGTTTAGTTGAAACTAGTTTTGCTTTAACTTTCAACATATATGTTGTATCTTGAATAAACACTGGAGATATCACAGATTCAAATCAGAAACATTTTATCACACAGCGATAGTATCTTTCTATATGTTATGAATTGCTATTAGGTCTTATCCATTAAAAAAAAGTATTTTAAAAAACTGAAATATAAGCTGCAATTTCAAACTGGTCTTCTGTCTTTTTCTCTGTTCCAATTCAGCATGAAGATTTCAAAATGCAGTTTGCGATCGATGGTCTTTCAGGTGGTTAAGATTAATCAAATAAGTGCTTTTTCCACCAATCAATTGTAAAGAAAAAGCCCTCGATCAGACTTGCTTCATGCTGATGGCACGCAAGGCAGTTGACCAGTTGGTCATAAGAGAAGATCCCTTTGGCTGAAGTCCCGACTTGGGTTGCTCAATCCTGTCACCACTTCATGCTTGGCATTCCATCAGCTTCCTCTCAGCTTGTGATTCCTCACAGAGGGGGGTTGGGGGATAATTACTGTCAGATAGTAAGGAGGAGGACGAATTCCTGAAGGGAAAAGTCCTGTTGGACCAGGATATCTGGGTTTTATAAACGTAGGGTAGAAAATTGCTCAAACTTTGCCCCTTGCTCTCAGATGGAAAGACAGTAAAATACACAATTCCAAGCAGTCTTGATTTGTGAGGAATACTTAAACACGATCAGACGGTTCTTCCATTAAATAACCAAAAGTGCTAAAGTAAAGAAGTCTAGCTCTCCTCCATAGAAGACGGTGAATCTTTTAATTGACCTCGTGAGTCGTTGTGACATAAATGCAACACTAATATCAGCCCTACAGGTCACTGTGAGATGTGATTGGGATTGCTCTGCAAATATAAATCACTGCCCTTGATTTCTATGATAGCGATATAATGATGTCCAGCAACATTTTGACTTAATGCAATGTTTTGATTTGGTGAATTTGTTGCAACACAGTTACATGAATGCATTTGAAATTCAACTTGTTTTATTTGATTTTATTTAGCCACCTGTTGTCTCATTGTCACACCCCATGGCTCCACCCAGCCCGAGCGCCAACAGCAGCACCAACAACAACAGCAGCAGCAGTAGCACTGGAGGCTGGGACCAACTCAGCAAAACAAACCTCTACATCCGAGGCTTGTCCCCTTCAACCACGGACCATGACCTGGTCAAGCTCTGTCAGCCGTGAGTGCCACACTTCATCCCATTGTTATCTGCTATTGATTTCCCATTGACTTTTTCTGCCCATTCAGTCTCATTTCAATTTGCAGTGGAAGTCGCTTATTGACATTAACAGGTGAGAAAGCAGAGGAGCAAAGAAGTTAAAAAAGAAGACATGAATCTGCCAACTTATAAATGCTGTTCTGCATTTACTGTCATAGTATTTTCAGAAGTCAATTCAGCATTGTAACAAAAACAAATGCAGCATTGGTCTTTATATGGATTGGGGAAAAAATAGAGGACGTAGTAACAGGTATGCCATGGGAGAATAGATTTCATATATCATGTGTGGATAAAGGAGAGATGCCCTTGGTGGCTGTGTTGCTCTAATTATAGGATGTTTGTTTAGTACATGTACATATAGCAAGCAGAGAAACCATAAACAGCTGATGTTTCATTTCCTTTTTCTGAGGTTTATCTTTCAAAAAAGAACATTTTCCCATTCATTGTTTAAGTTGTTGTTACAATTACATTGATTATTTCAACTTTTCTAAACAGCAACTTTTACAGTTATGATTAAAATGTATGTTCAAAAGAAGATAAAAAAAAAATTCTTCTGAAGGATGTTTTTTTCATACTTTTATAACTTTCATAACTTTTAGACTGGATCTAAAAGTTATCAAACTTTCCTGGATGCAGTCATAGTAATTTGCACTTGTTTTGCACACTGCCTATCACATCAAAGGTTTTGTTTTACCACTTCCTATGTGGCTCAGGGAGCAAACATGAGTTTTATTTTCGTATGCATTCAAAATTAGAAAATATGAAATTGCATGAACCTTCATTGGTGTTAAGTAACTACGTGTTCATGGTCTGTGCAGATAAATGTCCTACATTTTGATGGCACTGCAAGAGCAAACATACCATTGCAACGCGATTTGAGATTAGATGTTCAGAAGACAGCAAGGTCACAAGTTCATGCTCTTTCACCTGGTTTAGCATCAACTTAAATCCTCAGCTAAAGTATCCTCTTGGATGACTGCAGAGTACATGGTGGCCTTTGTATATTGCCACGACAGATGATATAGGTCAAAAGACAGCCACTGTCCTTACAATATTTTAGAAATGTTAGAATTTTAGTTCATGCATCATAAAGTCAATAAACACTATTAGAAATATCTGTACTGTTTCAGCTTGTGGATATTTTTTAATGAGATATTTGTCTTTATCTTAACATGTGGATTTTGTCTTGTTGTCCCAGTTTTGCTCATAAATTAAATTTGCAAACTTCCTCTGGTTTAATGAAGAAAGGAAACAGAGCCTCTAACAACATGCAGCTAAAAGCATACAATGTTTAGTACTTTTATAATCCCGGAGGCTCTTTTTGGGAGAATGCTAACTTGTATTCCTTTTTTTTTTTAACACTGTTCTATTAGATAATATTGTGACCAGTTTCCTGTGGTCTTGATGTAAAGTGTTGCAGTTCTGCTGAAACTTTGTTTACAGCCTTAATAAGACTAAATATTTTAACCCATGTTTTTGTGAGGCTGGGGTTTGCCTAAATTTAACAGTGTATTAGAATGAAAAAAAGTTTGCTTAAATAACAAAATGGAAGTAATAATTAACACTAGTTTTATATTTTTATGTTTAGATGCTTTTTCACATTAAAAGAAGGTAGTGTTTTATCATTAACAGTGCTGGGGCTTTACCATAATGGTACCCAAGGGACCCAGCTTCTTCTAAGAAGGACTTTGTTTGATAAAGTTTGATTCAGTGGTTTAGTTTGACTTGAGAAAAGGGGACTGTTTGAGATTAGTGTTTTGCACACATGGTGGGGTTTTCAGCACCACACAGAAACCACTTCCTGTTTCTCATATTTTTGCAGTGATGTCATGAATTGTTGCTCAATTCTCCCTCTGTATGTGTTTTATAACTGGCTGTCTGGTGCAGAGTTCTGCTAACAATGCTTCTCCTTTCTCTTCCTCCATTAGCTTTGGCAAAATAGTATCAACAAAGGCCATCCTAGACAAGACTACAAATAAGTGTAAAGGTGTGTGAAGTTTTTTGTTTTGTTTTTTTTCTGCTCACTCTTCTATCTTTTTGGTAATCAGGAATGTATGAGTGAAATCTCATTCAGGATATTCACTACTTCACTGTGAGTAACAATGTCATTGCACATTCCCCAAGTTTCCCCTAAATTGATAGATTTCCAGTGTGTAAAGTCTTAACAAGTCATTTAGCAGCTCTGTGGTTTCAGATGATCAGGGCAGTTCAGGAAACAGACAACCAGTCTGCTGAAAGCTGCCTCCCAGCTCATGTTATTTTAAGCCACAGCCCTTGCCTGTTGGTGTGTCACTGTTTTGTATGCTTCCAGGGAGGAATTGGTCAACGCTATGTACGTCTTCCTGCTGAGTGACATGGTTGGCTTTGGTCCAGTTCTGGTAGATTGGCCACCTAATGGGAGAGGGACTTACTGATTTTTTTTTCTTTAGAAGTGATGGGGTCAAGAGATTGCTTTGTCACACTCCCCTGGATTACACAGATGCCAGTTAATCAAAGGCTCTTAGTGAAACGAGATGCTTTGTAAGGCTCTTGTTGAATAGACCTGAGAGAAGGCTTTAGCACTAAAGTTGTGTACTTTTGAATTTAACAAAATGACCCATGTTCACTTAAGTCATTATCTTCTAGGATTTTATTTTAAAGCCAAGAGAAGAATTTAACTAAAAACGTATGCAACAATATGATTCATTTCTCCTGTGAGAGAGCACTGACACATTCACCCAAATTGATTTTGAAGAGGTTAAATATAGCAAGTGCAGTAGGGGCCAAAGGCTATAGGTGTACCCTGTTTGTACCCCACAGGACAAAGAGCTGACCTGAGCCAATGGTATCTGCATCCTCAGCTCTTTTTTTTACTATTCTTACACACACACAGACACACACACATACACACACACACACACACGCACACAAACTAACAAAGACACACTCATTTACAAGCAGTTAGCTAGGCCTACAGTATTTGAAAAAATGGGATATTCACATTTTGAAAAATAAATTTTAACACACTTTGTGCACAGCTTTGTTACATTAAGCCCATTGCTATCAGTCACAGATAGGTAACACAATGGCTCCACCATTGTCTGTGCTGGATATGTAACATTGTCCTAACTGTGCTGTTTGTCTCCTCAGGTTATGGCTTTGTGGACTTTGACAGCCCTGCCGCAGCTCAGAAGGCTGTTGCTGCCCTGAAGACCACTGGTGTCCAAGCTCAGATGGCAAAGGTAAGGATTCATTACAGACTAATCCCGATATCAAATGCATACGAGTCACCCAGTAACACTGCTGTCCACCATGTGGCTGGGCAGGCAACTTAAACCTAATCCATGTAGTATTGAATAGCAGGACAGGAATCCATGACTGCAGGGTATATGCACCACAACTATTGGTTTGTAGACTGATGACTGACTCACTGAGCTGATTCGTGATGGAAGCATGCTGTGTGTAGGTGTACATTTATCATATGTCTTAGGAACTCTATTTGAGTTCCTGTATTTTCTGAAACATTTGCATGCATCCAACATTTAAAGAGCTAATTTATTGTTTGCTAATGTGCCACTCTTTGCTTGTCAATTGTACAAGTGTTTACAAGGTGCAGCTTATTGATTAGAGGTTATTTCAATGAACAGAATGGCCTTATAGGAGGAATCTTGCCATGTTTACTCATGCTGTTTATGTGTTCAGTTGAGAAACATTACCACAATTTTCAGTTTGAGGTTGCTGGGTAACTGAAGCAGTGGGGCACTGTAGGTCATGCACATTAAACCAGATTTAGGCGCTGATGATCAGTGGTCACATTCACTTCTTTCTTTTTGCAAAACATTAGCAGTGAGCGCTGCTTCGACAACACCTCCACCCTCCTTGTGCAGCACTCTGAGCTGATGCTGATGTTTTTCTGTCTAGTATTTATCTCATTCTCTCACTTCGACTCACCCCATTTTGTTTTCATAGTGCACAAAGTCTGTTAGACTCCTGCTCCTGCTATACTTTGTTGCGATACTTCAGTATAAAGTTGTGCTGAATTTTAGTAAAGCTGCCCCTCAGGCTTATAATGTATACATTGTAAGCAGTATAATGATCTGTGGCAGTACAGACGTGAACAACAGAGAGAATGATGCTACTGTGTGTCCAGCCCTATGAAACATGGCGGTCGAAATATGTGGACATTCAAACTGCAGCATGATAGTGATCTGAAATTACTTTTGTATTAATTACTTAAAGACAGAAGAAGACGGTGGAGTGCTGTTTTCATGAATATACCTCAACAATCACTTTACCTCAACTTCATTGAGCATTTAGTGAGGCAGTAGAAGATAGAAAGCCAAACATTCTTGAGATTTCAAGAAACTCCTTAGAACAGTGTCAAAAAGAAAAGACGAGTCGTTTGGGTTTGATCAGCCTTATGGAGTTTATGCAGCTCATGCAGTCTAAAGAGGCAAAAAAATGTGAAGAATCTCAACAATTCATGTGCCATTTTCAGAGTTTCATCCTTTCATTGATATTGCTAAGCTACATCTTGAGTCGGCGATATGGTGTGTAGAGTCTGGTGATGTTGACGGCAGGGTGATGTGCCAAATTACAATTATGTTTTTGTAACTTTTTTTTTTCAAAGTTTCCAAGCATCAAGAATTTGCTGAATGTTTGCTCTGCTTTATTTCATTTGCTGCAAATCCAATACAGCTATTAAGTGAGAATTTTTGTAGTATGAGGTTATACCCTCTGATGGACTCTGTAGTTTGAAGTATGCTATTAGACAGAAGTAAGTATTGCCAGCTTTTGTTGCAGATTTTCTAATCTTTCTAGTGTCTGTTTTTTGTCCATTGCATGACCGAAGCCTGAGGTTGTTCAGTTTAACTGAACAATTGTGAAGCTGTTATTGACTCAATCTGAGGATGTTTTTCAGGAGCTTAAAAGAGAAGCTAGGTGATGATGTTTGACGTTACTCTTATTTGTTGAAAGCAGAAGCGAAAGTAAATAATTGGGAGTTGTTATGGTTACAGGAACTAGTCGGGGGAAATCAATTCCCACATGATACTTTGTAGGGAGCGACAGTCCCTTACCTCATTTTCCTGTCTGGGCTTTTGTGGGACTTCACGAGATGCTCTCCTATAGCTATTTTGTGTTTTTTTAATAAATACAAGAAGCTTATGTTTAATCTTTGTATTTGTAAAAGTTAAACACCATTATTAAATGCAAGCCTTCTATGCTTAGTTCTTACTTTTACTGAATCTTGTTTGGAATTAAGTGACGCTTTAACAAAAGCCCTCTTTTCCTGTTTTTATCAGCCAAGGGACCCTTCATTGTTCTTTTCTCCATTATTATTTCAGAGGCAGGTGGCTGAAAATGACCACATAAAAGTTTCCTGTCTCCTTTCCATGTGTACAGTGATGTCTTAAGTCAGCAGTGAAAAAGATGATTTTTTGTGGTTGAAAGAATGTAACTCTGAATAACAGCCTGAAATCAGTCTGAAACAAAGTTATGATCAGGCAGCATAAAAGAACAAAGAGGTCGGTTTCCTCAATGGAGGCCTAAAAGCAGCAGAAAAGGCATCCTTTTATGTTCTGCATTTGATCGTTTGTATCTGTAACTTCACTCCACCCTTCATTTAAACTGCTTTCAAACTCGTTTGTGGCTGTCTGATTGCAAAATGTTGACTTTCTCGCTGGGTCTGAACAAAACAAAGCTTAAGAATATGAATGGTGTGTGAAAGCTGCACAGACTTATAGCTGGGTCTTATGTTTCTGCCTTTAAAACTTATTCTTATCATATTGACCCTTTATTACCTGAAATCCTTTAAAATGAGGACATGTTAAGATAAACTGGACATGATAGCCTCATAACTGAGGTCCCAGATGAAAAGTGTGCTAAATATGTAGCCGTTTCCAGGGATAGATTAGGTAGAATCTGTCTTCCATCTTCCTCCATCTGTTTTTTACATTACCAACCCCATTGTGAATGTGATGCAAATTAATCTTTTTGTGTTTTCCGTGTGTGCCAAAGTATTTCCTATATCCTGATTATATTTCCTCTGTCTACTTCATACAGCAACAAGAGCAAGACCCCACAAACTTATACATCTCCAACTTACCTTTGTCCATGGATGAGCAGGAACTGGAGAACATGTTGAAGCATTTTGGCCAAGTTATATCTACACGGATCCTGAGGGATTCCAGTGGAGTCAGCAGAGGAGTGGGCTTTGCCAGGTTGGATTTTTTTTGTTCTTGTTGCTTTTCTGATTTTACATGCCAACTTTCAACATTTGAAATGTAATTTATTGGAGTATTTTAATTTTGACAAAGGTATTGGGAGTAATACCTTGGTAACAGATGCCAGAAGATTTTCAGATTGAGGCCAGTAATAGATGGCATCTATCTGAAATGATTTATTGCTTCCTCCATCCTTTGGCAAGCATTTTATATTGTTTGCAGTGAGATTCTTTTTGGGATTTCCTCAATCCTGAAAGTGGCATTTTACAACAGTAAACAGGAAGAAAACAGTGCAACAGAAGTTTTGCCAGGGCCAGGAATAGAAACAAGTGACAGTCTCCCTTTCGTGACCATAGACGGGAAAATCTTTAGGAAAATGTGATGTTAATTTAAATACAATAGTTTAAAACAACAATAGTTAAAAAAAAATGACAACTTATTTAAGCTAAGTCTACTTTAAACGTTGCATAAAACTCCTTTAACATTGTTCAAACCTTAGTATAGAAAATCTTGTCTTTAAAGCCGTTGTGGATCTAATCGTACACATCTTCATACCTTTAGAATTTCTTTCCTTTCTAAAAGTAACATGAGTTTATCATGAATAATAATGCAGGAGGTGATGGTGTATGGTGAAATGGAAACTTGTTAAATAGAACTGTTTCAAGATGACTGAGTGATTTAATTACTGCTGTAATGCTGGTTTCCGCCAGTTGTACCTGTATAACCTGACATTTAACTGAATACCTGACAGGCAAAGCCATGATTATCTCTAACAAAACAAAACAAAAAAAAGAACTCACTGTGCATCACTGGTATGTATGTGGGTGTGCTCCAGTGGGTGTGTTAAGCCAAATGGCAAAGATTACGCAAGTGCACTCTTCTACTGTATATATGCACATGCTATGGATTGGCTGATAAGAGTCATTAGATGAATCAAAAGTTCCACCAAGCTGCAAAGGACAGAGATAAAAAAAAGCCCCCATTCGCTCTGCTCAATGTAGTCACTGATGTAGTTATACACATTTGTTTTGTCTTTTGTAACTGCAGGATGGAGTCAACAGAAAAATGTGATGCTGTTATTTCTCACTTCAATGGAAAGTTCATTAAAACCCCTGCAGGTGTTCCAGGTAAGGCTATAATAACAGCAATAACGTGCTGTAAAATTTTATGGTTTAACTGCAGAGCCATTAAAAATGTATGTGAAAGGAAACAGCTTCTGTCTATAGTGACTATAATCTATGCTCTGTTAGTGGGTGGAGTCGTATCAGTGGGATGAAGTGGTTGGCCTGATGATTAATGCGGCCAATTGGAGTCAGTGAGTCTGCTGTTAACGAGCTCATATGCACTCAGCCCAAAGTGACATAGCACAGTCACAGAAAACGAAGAGAAAGCGGCTCTGTGTGGCCTCCCTTCCCTCTCTAAGCTTTTTAATTGGATTATTAGACTGAAATAGTCTCTGCTGGCCTTGCCTCCTTTAGGAAGGGGAGGGGATTACAGCTTCACTGCTGCCAAATTATATGTCTCTGTTCCCAGAGTGGTTAATAAATGTGTAGTCACAGACTTCATGGGTTGAATGATTGTACATAAAAGAATGGCAGACAGAAATGTGTGTGCGTATTAGTTGTATATTGTGTGTTAAGGACAACCCATTTACTTTATATTCTTTCCACTTTTTCATTCCCTTTAGCCCCGTCAGAGCCGCTGTTGTGCAAGTTTGCTGACGGGGGCCAGAAAAAGAGACAAAGTCAGAGTAAATTTAACCAGAATGGTCGCACCTGGGCGAGGGACGGTGACTCCAGACTGGTAAGTTGTACTCAGGAGGGAGCATCTCAGCCATGAACCGAATCCAATCATTGGCCAAACATAAACAAACCTGAATTCTTCAATATCCCCTTTGCAAATTCGTCTCCATCAATAGATTGTCCACATAGTGCTGTTTTTCTTTCTGTTTTCTTTGCTTCAGTCCACATAGTGTTGGTTTCTTTCTGTTTCTTTGTTTTTGTTTTGTCTTCTGTCAAATGTCACCTGCCTAGGGACTACAGACGTAAATTAGCATTGTTGCTATAATCTGGCATATTTACATCCTCAGTTGTTGAAGATGTTCATTAATATGCATTGTCCCTATCAAATAAACAAATGAATAAAATAATGATATTTTGCAAACCCCTTGAGATCTGCAGGATTTAGGAGTGTGTAAAGAAGACTTTGAGAAAATGTATTTATAAATGGTTCCTCAAGTTTACAACTACCAATGTTTTCTGATTTTTTTGTTACATAGATTGCTTAAACACCATCTCTCAAGAACAAAATCTTATCCCTTGCATACAGATTCTGGATATCCGTATGTACATATGATGTCTGAGATTAACTACAGAAATTCGGTCAAAAATATCAAATTTCTACAAGTGTTTAGCTTTTTGCAACAGATGCTTTATAAATTGCCTCCCACTTTGCCTCTACTGACAGATTTGACCACATGTCTCGATAGCATAGTTGCCTTGAGACTACTTTCCTCCAGCTATGCCACTCTATGAGCTCAGCTTCACTCTTCATATATTCACACCTTGGGGGCAGTCTGTTTAGCACTGATGGTCGTCAGCAGCCAACATCACCAGTAGTTATGTTTTAGAGGTGTTGATTCACCATATAAATTAAACATTTTGGCTGTTGGAAACTAAAGGCTTCAGCTGAGAAGCTAAACTTGTGACTTCTTTTCCCCAGGCTGGAATGACGCTCACATATGACCCCAGTACAGCTGCTATGCAAAATGGGTAAACTAGATTAGCACATACCATTTGCACTGTCATGCTCATTGTTCCTGATGTACATCACACTTGTCATTTTATAAATGCAGAGTTAATTGTGTCCACAGATTTTTTCCAACACCATACAGTATTTCAAGCAGGATGATGGCTCAAACATCCCTGTCTCCTTACATCTCTCAACTTTCAACATATCAGGTTTGGATATTTCTGCTTAAAGAAAAATATGCAGTTTTGATCATATAAGAAGCTGTACTGTTTGTTTTTTTTCCTGGAGTGTCAGAGTTGTGAGTGAAATGCATGACAAAGGACGCTTAAGCCTTTTGTGCTTTTGTATTATGCAAAGTCACGTGTGAACACTAGAAATAGCATCTGCACAGTCCCTTTGTGTTAACAGTGTGTGTTTGTTGATGTTACAGGTGCAGAACCCCTCATGGATGGCTCATCAGCCTTACATCATGCAGCACCCTGTAAGAGCAACATCTCTGCACATACTCATCAACACTATCTACGTCACAATTCCCTCTTCCTTTTCTGTCTCCTGTTTCCTCTAAAACATGTTTCTCTGTGGTTGTAACAGAACTGAAACATTGTTTCTGTAAACTGACTGGCACACATCAAACGATAGTAAAGCAGTGAATGTAATGTAAGATTCTAACCGTTTAATAAAAGGTGGCTCTAAACTGAGAGTAGAACATGAAGATTACATTAGTTAGATTCTCTTTGCTTGGGATCCACTCCTGTAAAACTTTTTTTATACATATAAACCTAAAATAAAATGCATCATTCATTAGTTTGTTTTTCAGTATTTCACAGAAGAAAAAGAATCCTTTGTGGCATTACTAGACTATATTTTCCCTTTTTCATGCCCGCTTTCTCTGTTTTTTAGGGTGCAGTGATATCGCCCACTATTGACCCATCTGTGTCATTGCAGCCTACTTCCATGATAGCCCCTCTTACTCAGCAGATGGGTCACCTCTCATTAGGCGGTGCAGGAACGGTGAGAAAACGCTGCATTGGATTAGAAGTTAGCTCACATGTTATCTCGCTGTATTTGGTAATAGCATCTTTATTAAGCCTTAAACTCCTAGAGCATAAATATGTTCTGCATGTGTTGCTTTTGCAGTTTGTGGCCACGAACACAGCTATGCAAGGAGGTTATATCCCACAGTATGCACACATGCAGACCACAGCTGTCCCAGTGGAGGTATGTGCAATCAAAACATTGTAGCCTCATTTTTGAAAACTTTATCTCCATTCAAAACAAAAATTGCTTTTAGGAAATGGCAGAGGCGAAGAATGATGGTGTTCTCACTTTCTCTTCCAGGAAAATGGTCCACAGTCACAAGTTGACTCATCCGGCAATCATTCCCCCTATTCCTACCAACAAACCAAGTAGTGCAGAGGTAACATTTGAACAACTGCAAAAAAACAATCTTGTCTACAAACCCAGTGGACCTTTTGCGCAGGTTTTGCAAATCCTTAAATGAGACTATTTTTGGTATCATTTTCAATGGATTTATCTGAGTTCATCAGGTGATTCATATTCTATTTAAGAAAATTTATTTTCATACTAGAAGACGTTTATTTTTTACAAGGTTTTGCCACAGTATACAAGAAAGAATCATGTGACTAGTGCAAAGTGCATGGTAATAAATGTTATTTGTTGAAATTTTTTCCTTTTTTAAAAAAAAATTTTTCCTTTTCTTTTTTTTCCCAGACATTTGGAAAATGTTTTGTGCTTGCTGTGTGAAGTGTTGTTTTGCTGTAAAGTGATTTCTCTTTGGACTTCAGATTGACCATGCGGTCTGAGTAAAATTTGCCTTAATAGTTTTGATACAGTTGTGCAGACCATCACTGAGCAACTACAAACAGAAAATGTTGAGACTGCGAGATCGGTAACACAGGATTTTAGAAAAATAACATGAACTTTTCTTTTTTGTTTTTTATTCAAATGTGCCGTTCCCCACCAAAACTATTTTAGACTAAACATTTTGACATCTGTTATTTTATTGAATTAATATTTATTAATAAAGAGGCCCTACATTTTTATGGATGTTGGAATGCGTTTGAATTTTATTTCTTTTTTATCTTGCCCTTTTTTTTACAACTTAAGTCTTCTAGGATAGTTTAAATTAAATGGGGAGGGCGAATGAGACAGGGCTTGTGTATTTTGTTTGTTGGTCTCTCTTTTGCTTTTTGGATGATGTTAATTGTTTCTTTGATGGCTTATGTATTCAATTTTACCTGAAAGAACAAAAAGGAAAACATGGACATATGATTGTGATAGAAAAGTAAGCGCCTGATCCTAGAAAACAGGCCCAACCTCAATGAGACGGGCGGAAAATTTGATGATTGTGTTAAATGTGTTGCGCCTCACTGTTGGGAAGCAAACAAACTTGGCACTTTTAGTGGAAGTTTTCTTTACCAAAGACTGTGAGATAATACACAGAAGAAATTGCATCCATTTTCTCTTTAACCAGGACATGAGTGTCTCAGCAAACTACATTATAGTTTGGACAGCGTGCCTTTTTTTTTGTACATTTAAAGTTTTCATCAATATTAGTATAGTGTGGACACAAGTATTAAAGAAGTGCCCCACAAAGAGCTTTAAAAAATGAGTAATTCGATTTTAGAAATATTAGTTCTGAGCAAGGATTTTAATTTGAGTGTCCTCTTGTGAGCTTGTAATTCGACCTAGTCATAAGTCAGACCACTTATCTACCTCAGAGTTTTCTTTCTCCTCTGTTTTTGGTCGGGTTAGCAGGTCCAGCCCACCCTTTTAGACCAAATATCACACTCAGGGGCTGGTCACTAACAGCTGTTTCCTTTCAGGTTGTTTTGAATACTGTTTACTTTCACTCAAACTTTTCTTTGTATAGTGTGCAGTTGTAAACATAAGGGGAGGCAGATAAATGTCTCTACTCTTGAGTTATAGCCCTTTCTTTTATGGGAGTAGATTCCAGAGGCTGATCCAAAACATTCAAGATCAACAAAAACAACAAAGCCTTGTGGCGTTAAAACATGTTCAGTGCTTTCATCTTGGGTCATGAAAAAGCAGATTTCCCCTTTAGTTAGCTGGGATGTGCAACAGATGTAAAGGGCCACTGTGACTTTGCTTGAGACTTCTGTGTAATGCCTGAGACTGATGAGTCATATAGTCATTGTGAGGTGTATGCTGCTAGTGGTGTGTGAGCCACGTGCCATAGTATCTGGGTCAAGAGTTAAAGAGGTGCATAATAAAAAAAAAAGACTGCTCATATAGGCAAGCACCATATTGAACAGTCATTAAGTTATATGAAAAAAGTTCTAACTTATGAAGAGTTTTGTACAGACAACTTGAGGAAATAACAGGTTTTCATAGAGCTGTATGAAAGTTGCTTTTCTTTTAATTTTTTGTGTGCCTCAATTACCAAAGGTAACTTTGTATGTACAGTTTAACGGATTTCTCCTCTGTATTTTTGTTTTGTAATGATTGTTAAAGCCCAAAACTTTTTTTCTTTAGTAGATTGTTGCTCTAGGTTTATTCTGTTATTGTCTTTGACATTTTTTTTAGAAATAAAAACTAAAAAATTTCTTTTCATTTGTGAGTTAAGTGGTTATTTCATGGAGGGGCCTAACAGGCTTTATGGTGAATTTTGAGCAGACCAGATTGAACAGGCTGCCTCCATTTGAAAACTTGCTTCGAGGAATTAAAAGACCCAAAGTCGTCTCTCAAACTGTTTTTTATTGATATTTTTAATAAGGAAGCTATAACAAGGTATTGAATATGTATGTGTTAATCAATGAGCTTGACATTAATATCTTTCTACCTTTATTCTTATAAGACATTATAAGAAAAATTTAGAAATACAATGTTTGCATTTGTCATTTATAGGTCAGCTTTAAACATCTTTATTTTCTAAAGATACAAAGACATGTAAAGATGAACATAGCATCAGCTGTCAAAAGTCAGGCTGCTCTTTTACCTGGTGCAGAATGGAGGTAAAACTTTACTAATGTGACCATGGACCCTCTTCTACCTTGCTCATACATCAGTCTTTCACATATCTATTCACTGAACTTATTATTATATGAGATCCTATCTCTTACAGCTGCCAAGAAACATGCAAAGTTTTTAGCCCTCCTGATATAAATGATACAACGTGCAATTTTTCCTACACAGAGTTTTTAAAAAATTTCTTTCAGAAAGTTGCAATTCTTTAAGACTTGTAGTCTCAAAGCTGAACTTATCCCTAGCCTTGTCTTGATAAGGGTAAACAAATGTGGCAAGCATATTCCTTTCAGCAAGATGTTAAACGGCTTGTACTGTTCAGATGGACAACAATATTTATGAATTGCTTTGCATTCTACCCAGAAGGTGAGGACCCTGTAAGTACTACATCAACACTGTCACATGGTTATTGACCACATGCATGGCCTGGAATGGGTGGGTTTGGATATCAAAGGGTACAGTGAAGGGCGGGTGCAAGGGGGCACACTTGTAGGCGTCTGTGAGCCGGCCTCTCTGTGGCAGATGGGTCCCCCGCAGTATCCTGCAGAGTGTTGTGCCACCCTACGGGAAGCCACAAGCTCCAGACGAGGAGCAAACCTCACACTCCAGCTGTCTGTTTTAGTGCCACATGCGTCTACAAGCAGTGGAGTTAAAACCTCCTTTTCCCTCTGAATAACAACCTTCACCCCCCCTTGTACTCCCCACATCCAAACTCTTTTTAATGTCTGCTTGCCTATGTTGAGGAAACAGCTTTTTCCTACTTGCTGAAGTCCTCTATTCAGGAAGCACTGTTACAGTAAAGCAGCTACATATCTGAAGATAAATTCTAATGACAACAATGTAATATCCAGTTGCTGGGGGAATCAACTGGATTCCCCCAGCAATAAATGCAACTTTTTTGTTAATCTTACATTATAAGCATAGTTTAAATGGTGGTCTTTTTTTTTAAATCGTATATACAGTATATGTTAGCTTTGAATTTAATGCCAGCAACACTCTTCTTTAAAGCTGGGACAGGGATAACGACTGAAAATAACTGTCTTGAAATCATGGATGTTGTCCTCTAGGTAAAAGTGAAGAGGGACCATCAGCAGCTATTGTTTATTAGCCAACATCATGATGGTGAATGAAGGAATGAACAAACAAATGAATGAATGAATTATGTAGTTTATATTCGTGTCTGTGGCTCAGAGATCCATCCATTATTTAAACCACTTAACCAATTCAGGGTCACGGGGCGGCTGGAGCCTATCCCAGCTATTAGCAGGCGAGAGGCAGGGTGTCATGATTTGAGGGTTTTGTGTGGTTCTGTGTTTTTGGTTTAGTCTTGTTAGTTCTGTTTTCCCTCCTGTT
>JAPMNP010715880.1:0-18514 GCA_029874935.1 Atherina boyeri | reverse complement strand
GTGTGTGTGTGTGTGTGTGTGTGTGTGTGTGTGTGTGCAAGATAAAGAGTTTGATAAACAATAAAACACAAATTTATTTATTTTTTTCCTTTAATGTTTTTGGATTTAATTAAAGAAAGCGAAGATTAACTAATACTGACCAAGGTACACTTTTAGCAAAATGACTAGCCATTCCTTTGTATGAGTTTTATAAATCAATTTTTAATTATTGTGGGAGATATCTAGCTTAATTCAGCTGTAGCAAAGTAGTGAAGTAGTGTGCAAGATTCCTTATCACCAACAGAGGGCAATCATTTCAAAGACATTTAGATGGAGCCTTGTAAAGTTATTTCTGCGACTCTCCTCATCTGTGGCTGAGGTTGTAGGTGCCAACATGATAAAATGAGAAGTGTCTGAGCGTAATTGTCACTTATTTCACACCAAAAGAGTTCATTCTTCAGTTTGCAAAAAAAGTTACATCAACTCGTAGTTTAATGATAAAACTTAAGACAATCTAAAGCATAAAGATTGTGCACAATATTTCATATTATTGAGGACATTTCCCATTAAATTGTAGTCATTAGCACGTCATTCTGACCCAAAGATGATGAAAAGGAGGCTACTGCTTGCTGTACCCCAGTTTTTCCCATAGCCATCTATGGGAAAGGAGTTGACATCATTGTCCATGTTGGTTTTTCTCTGTGTGCTCAAAGCATGCAGAGGGTGCTGGGTTTGTGTATTCTTCCACACGTTCCTCTCGTTTGCTCTCACTCTTTACACTGCTTAGGGGTCACTTGTACACAGAATGATGTCATGGGCACTGTGTGTCTGTGGCAATTGCATCTGACATGCTTTATCTTTGTGCATGCTGCAGTGACTGTGAAGGCTGTAAGAGTGGGCACATCTTCTCCTTCCCAAAGGGTCAGCGACAGCCCCGCACAACAAACCCTCTTTTCACTCAAGCTATTTTAGGAAACACATGAGAGCAAGAGATTTATTCACTCACAGATCAATTCATACTGGTCTCTATCAAAATCTAAGCAAAGGCATTTGCTGAGTTTGTTGTGCTGTGTAATTGATGGGACAGACTATTTAGTGATCAAATGAGTGGCTTGAATTATTGCAGCCCATTTATTTTAGGATAAGATCCAGAGTAAACTGATGACCCACATTATTTGTAGTGCTTTTTAATGCTGGAACTTATAGAAGTTAATGACATATTTAAAAAATTTCTCCAGAAATTCATAATTGAAATAGCTTTTCTTTAAAGTTATTCAAGATGAGCCTTAGGTCATATGGCTAAACTGGTTTCCCCTCCAGCTGCTTAAGCAAAACAGTTCTCAAATGATGATGGTGTGTCTTCTCTTGTGACTCTGAACTTTGTGTCAATCTATACCTGGACCTGTTTTATTTTCTCTATATGTCCTCTGTATTATGCATATAATGTAAGTTTTTATTTTATTGTTATGCTAAAAATATACAGCTTTATTTGTTTGTAAAGCCTGATTACTTCTGTACAGTTATTTGGCTGTGATTAACAACTGGAGGTCCCTAATTTCTCTTTAAGCAAGAACAAAGTTATCAACAAAATAATATCCTCCAATCTCTTATCTCATTAACTGATTTCTAAAATGGATTCTCCAAAATCTTTGGAGTCGTAATCTTTCAACTGAAACTTGATAGACATGTTACAGCCTTTATTCAGTCCAGTAATTCTCAACTACGAAACACTACAAAAATACATACTGGGGAAAAATAATCACTAGAAAACTACTGTTCTTGTAATAACGTAATAATAAAGTTCATGATTTTGTGTTATTGTGATTAAACTACTGCACATTCCACTGTTCCCTCTATTATAGTCTGTTTTCATTTGATCAATAACTGTGACCTAAGACTCCTCACCTGGAGCTACAAATTACTCTCACATCGCCCCTGTTCTCATACCACGGTGCTAGCTTTTAATCTAATTCAGGAATCAATTTAATATCCGCCATTTCATTTGTCAAACCATAAGCAATCTGGTTGTAGGATATTGGTTAACTTTAAACGCTAATGTTCTGATAAGACCCCTCAGATCTTTTGATTAAGTCCTACTTGCTGTTCATCACTGCCGATAAAAGAGGGGAACCATACAATTGCTGTTCTGGGTCCCAGGTGTTTTAAATCGCAGCTGAAGAAACTTGTCTTGTGTTTACACAGGTAATTGAAAAGTGGATATCCACTGAGCGAGTGATTAATGCATTTCCCACTCAGTTATCATCAAAAAGCTAAACTTTCCAGGTCCAGTAGGTATTTCCCAGATGGCATTCCACTGTACAGGATATGTTTTTGACTATCATGATTTAGAAAATGTTGACACTTTTGACAGATTGGTGGACAACAGCCTTATCCAGTGGAAACAGCTGCCTTAACGACAACAAAATCCATCTTTTTTTGTCTGGGAGTCATTCTTTTCAGTTTCAGAGCCTTCATGTGAGGCTTAATGGTCAGTAGACATGTGTTTCTATAAAGAAAATGTGAACTCTATCAATTTTCATCAGTCAAATTTCTGTCGGCGGCACCCAGGTGTTGTGTTCCCATTGTTATCTGCCCAAGCAGGAGGCGATTCAAATGAACCTTTTGATGCATAGTGTCCACTACAGTGGCACCGATTCAAAGGCTGTTTTCTAATATGCATGGATGTGGATGGTATATTTGGTCATTTTTACTTCATTGGACATCAGTGAGTCATCCAATTCACTGTCACTCACTGAAGAGTAAATAGATATACCATTTAATATGTATACATTACATACATTGTAATTATCATGTTTGCCTCAGCGATAAACAGGACAAGAAAGTGATACAGCTGGGTTTCAATGGAATATCTATATCATATAAATGTGAAAGCATATTGTTTCATAAATAGTTTTATAGAATAAATTAAGCTAAAGAAACAAACTGAATAAAAAGTTGAATAAGTTCAAAATTAAGAAAAGCATCACTCTACATTTGTAGATGTTAAGTGTGGTATGTGAAAACATGTGGCGCTGTTTTTTAATGATTCATGCATCAGAGGGTTAATATCTTCTTCAGTCATCTGAGCCGGGATTGAATGCCTATTAAAAAGTTTCACAGAGCCAGATGTTAGCAGATGTAAGCAGGCTTTCTGACAAGTGCAAAACAATAAGCTCTAAAACAACACGCTCTCGTAACACAGCTACATTTTGAGGCTTTCTGATCAATGATTCCTCCAGTATTTGTTTCCTCATAAAATCAGACACAAACCTCTCTAGTGAATTAAAAAACAAGAATGGTGATGACGGCAAACTGATTATTAAAGCTGAACTAACTGCATCAAATGCTTTTTCTACAAATTACTATACCAATAATGTTATAAATAAATAAGAAGAAAATGATGTTCAGATTGTATCAATGAAGAAGACGGCTATATAAATTATGCCTGAATGCAATACTTTATTGCTTTACCAGATGGCCTGCAGCAACAGACATATTTGTTGCTATAAGCTTCCTCTCTGCAAGGCAGACAGAAAAAGACAGAACAAAGGCATTTCCTCATGCCCATCTTCTCTGCTGGAGAACAAGCCAGCATACCTGTTGTGACTGACACACTAACAGTAAGATGTGAAGCCTTATCTCTACATGCAGTTCATTCAAAGTTATAAAAAAAAAAAAAAACTATTTGGAGAAACGTTAAGCAGGGATTCAGATAGATACTGGACTTCTTATTACCAGTGAGGTTAATGATATGGCATGGACTGTTTGATTCATGATCCTGGCCTTTATTTAAGACATTTGTCAGGTGCAGACTGATGTTTTATAGCCATGCATTTTTTGCGGTTGGAAGTTGTGTCTCAACATAGCAAGTATGCACAAACATGCACCACTTTGAAAAGTTTGTATCTGGTTCAGGTTGCACAGTTTTAGGTCAGACGTTATCAGGAAAGCTCCAGATATGTTTAGGTTTTTTCCACTCCAATCTCCCTCAGTGTGGATGACAAAGAGTCTGTGTATAATTAAAAAAAACGATGGTTCAATTTTTGCAGAAATACGTTTGAGTTACACTTTTGCCCTGTCTGTTTCTGTGTCTATCACGCCATGGAGCCTTGAGGGGACACATCTGAGCTGGTGTTTGCACTGAAGGTGTTAAGACCTGCCCGGTGCCTCCTTTAAATCTCTGCATTCATCACCTGTTGTCCCTGTGACTGCTGACCCCTCTCTTTTCACCCGGACTGCTCCTCTTTCCCTGCATCCCTCCATCCTCCCCTCTACACAAGGAGGAGTGCGACCCTGGGATTCCTCTCATCACAGGCACTGTCAATCTCTGCTATCGGTTACAGCGGCTGACTGACACTCTTTTTAACTCAGATTTCGCTTTTATTCACCTTCTGGGAATTTCTCCGTCTCATAACAGCCACCTCTGGCCCAAACTCTTTCCCTCTCTGCTTTTGTAATATTTGAGGGATGTCACTGAGTATGTTGCAGCAGAGATGTGACTTCTCCCAGGGTTTAGAGCAAAGCTCCCATGAAAAAGTCTCTTCAGATGGACTACACACTGATCCTGGCTTTGCCAGATCTCATTTAGATCCACCTGAGGGGGCACTGAGTGGTGTGCAGCCCCAGAGACGGGATGTCTGGAGTAAGGAAGGATTAAAGAAGACTCCCCCCAGCTCGCTGTTGACCATCTAGGCTCTCCTGCCTCTGTGTGTTTTAGTGTGTTTACATAGCTCGTTTTGCAGAGTTAGTTCTCTGATTTGGTCATTTTTTCAACAATTTATTAACCAATTTGAGGATTAAGATCAGTTAGAACAAATATCTGTTTGTTAGTAAGAAGAAACATATGTCAAGTTCAACTTATTATGGCCTTACAAACATTTGTTTGTTCTCACTGCTTTATCAAATAGCTTTTACAGTTTTATAAAATTGTCTTTGTCTTATCTTTGGTATGTTTTGTGGTGATGTTGACTCTTCTTTTCAATATACCATATTTAGCACTTTATTTTTTCTTTTAACTCAAAATGAAAGTGACAAGGAACCTATGTTGCATCTTCACTGCATAAGAAAACAAACGTGCTCCCCTTTCCCTCACTTTCTCCTCTTTCCACTATAAAACAAAAAACTTCACTCTGCACATATTGCTGTTAATCTAAAGTCAAATGAAGGTAGAAACCTTTATTATCTCTAAAATGAGTGAAAGATTAATCATGATGTAAGATCGAAGCATTAACAAACTCAGATTATTCCACCAATCAGACAGCATCCTGGCTATATGGTGGGTCCTCATTGTTTAGATTAATAGGTCTAGTCATTCACCTGGAAGCTACTGCACTGCTTCTTTTGGTCTCTCACTGGGTTCCTCTTCATATTTCAAATGGCTTTCCTCATCCGAGACAGTTACAGCATAATTGACCTGTAGCCAGCCTTGAGCAAATAGGACTTGCTGTACCCCATTCTCATGCAGAAGTCATTTTACAAAACCTTTTTTCCAGAAAAATGGATCATCCATCACTAACCCCTCTGGTTGCATAATAGGCTGTACCTTGTGAGTCTGTCATGGTTGGGGGGAACACTTTGTCCTGAAATAAGGTCACCACCAGAGAGAAAAAAATCAGCCTCTCAGTGGGCTCAGGGCACAATACACCACTGTTCACCCTAAAACCGAAGGTCTCCACTTGCTGACTTCATATAAGCAGCTTAAGAGGAAGCCCATGTGTTTGAAGTGTACTTATTGCACCTGTTTGCATTAACCGTTGACAGTTTATGTGTCAAGTCCAACTTATTATGGCCTTCCAATGAGTGTGAGAACTTTTCACTCTTTGTCTTATTGACACTGTTCCAAGTTATGTAACAGCTCACATGCCACAATAAAGGATTAGACCAACTTTGAGAAGATAAGCTTCATACTAATAATAAGCAGTAGCAGCACAGAGCTGGATTTCTGTGGGATGTTTCATATCTCATTCACCATCTCCGCTTGCAGCTCCCGGCCATAGTTCATAGGTAAAGCAGTTTAGTCTGGGATCGTCTTCTTATTTGGATCTGTGTGTTTGCTTTCTCTCCGGTGTGGTGATTAAGTAGTTCCTCTCATACAGTAATTGTACAATTATTTGTTCATGCAGTTGTTGCAGTTTCTTCAATCCCTGGCTACCCCCGTCTTTTCCCACCCTGTGCTTTTCCTCTCTAGATATCCTGTTTATATGACACATACAGTTGTAGAAGTGTTGCGGAAACTGGGACTCATTTCAAGATACAATACAAACTTGATTCAACAGTGTTTGGCGGATCTGTTTTTGACAATATTTAGCAAGTATTGTCACTCTTGTCTGACATTGCTCAGGGTTCAGTCAGTCCAGGCCACTTTTGATCTTTTAGAGACTCCTGAGATATATTAGTGTTTTATTCTTTTGGTTAAGTAAAAATAATTGTTGTACTTCATGCATCTGCAAGAGCTCATGTGGAATCGTGTGTGTATGTATTTATCTGTGTGTATACAGCTTAGGTCGGAAAAGGGTTGGACCAAGGCGGCTGTGGAGGGAACAGGGAAAGAGTCCAGAGGAAAAGGCGTAACTGCAGCTTGTCGACCACAACATCCACCATACTTGCCACAGAGAGCAATAAAACATATACAAGAGACAATTTCATTCTTGAACACAACATAAACACATATGAACCCTCATAAAACAAGTGGCCATAATGACCAACTTCAGATCTGACCATTATTGTTTCTTTAGAATGGTATTACCAATGAAAACATTCTGTAATATTATCCAGCATATCCAGATAAATTACTTTGCTGATTTTTTTACCGTCACTTTATTGTTGTTTATTTAAAAAAAAAAAGGGTCTGCAATATTCCCGTCCTTGTCCTTTAAATTAATTTGAAGCGTTATCTCCTGGAGACTTAGCTATGGAGGCAAAGCTGCTATTTTTAAATTCCACCAAGAAAGCTGAGTTCATCTAAAAGCTTTTATCACGTTTAACATTAACAGAAAGCAGTTTATTTACTGCAAGGTCAAAGACATTTATTTTTGATTTATCAGCAAAGTGTTCAGATTCAGAAGATCACATCCTCTCGTTTTCCTGTGTTATCTCTTGTGAAACAATTACAGGAATCACGGGACTTTGTGTCTAGAATGAAAAATGAAAACACTGAGGGTCTAAAACGGGATTTGAGGTCAGACACTTTCACTTCAATTTTTGGAGAAATTTCCCTGATTTGCACTAAAATTATTCATCTCCTTTTGACAGGTCTGTAATCTTGGAGGGTTTTTAACCTTTCAGCTTTTTTATTGGACTCAGCCCCTGGAGTGTAGGTCCAACTATGGGGGACAATTATGGAAAAGAAAGGTCAGAGGTTGCTGATGAAGAAACCAGGGTCATTGAGGGAATGGATGGGATGGTTACCTTTGACAGACTGCCCTCCAAGTAGTAAACTCCTGTTTAGTACTTTATTACTTTCCAATAAACCATTTGTTTAAATGTGCTTAATGAACTTGGCAATAAGGGTAATAAGGTAATAAGGTAATAAATAGATACATAAATTGGTTGGTGGGTTCCTTCAATGAATTTAGTACAAAACACAACAGATAAAATAATATACAAGATAAACTAAATTAATCAAAAGGGTGTAGACTGAAGCATAATAACACTAATTTAGGATATTTTCCATGTAGTAGTAAGCTATGACAGTGAGTCATATGTACTAAACCTTTGTGGAAATTACAGAAAAAAACTCTGTGTGCAAGTGATGTAAACTACATGTGTTTGAATGCCACAAAAAAAAGAAAAAAACATCCCCATGTTCCATGAAGAACACCTTGTACTGCAGAGGTCATGCTGAATTTATTTACAGTTGTGCAAGTGGCAATTGACACACCTAAGTGCAAATATCAGTGATGTTATTTATTACACTTGTACTTTTCCTGCAATGGCATATAGAAAAAAAGCTGTTAAAAAAAAGAAAAAAAGTGGTGAGAGCCTTTAGTCCCAATAAGTCAAGGAAATATTTGGCAAAGACAACTTTCAGAACAATATCAGAGGTACTGAAGCAAAATGATGATATTTTAACATGGTGACTAAACAAAGGAAGAAAAGTGAGTTAAATCAATTGGAAACATGCAATCAAACTGAGATTAGTGGGATGAAACCTTTAAAAGTGTAATTTCAGGAGAGAGGTTCTACTTGTGAGACTTCAGTCTTTTTTATTTGCCTTGAGCCACAATCGTCTTCTGTTCTTGGCAAAGCATTGGTATCCTCTGAATTTAGAAAAACTTCAATACATATTTTTAGGCTTTGGCAGTTAGTAAAGTCAACTTTCTTGTCATGTCTGTTCGGGAGCTTTGCCCTGCCAAACAAACCAGGTTGAGCACCTTTAATGATATTGTCCAGAAGCTCATACAAGCCATCGTCTTTACTAGCTTCAACACTGCTTTTTTTTTTCCTGTCTTTTTTTTTTTTTTTTTTTACAAGCAATGCAGAGAAAGTTGTTTGCCTTCACGTTGCCGTTGGATCAACAGGCCGTTGTGTTTAGACCCAGAGCTGGAAGAGAGCTGAACTCAGCCTGAGGAGAGGAAGTCCATGTACAGTAAGGAGTGGATATTGGCTAAGACTGAAAGACTGACAAAAACATAAGAAAGCATGTTTGTTCCTGATAAGGGTCATTAATTTTCTACTAAAAATGAGAAAAAAACAAGCAGGCCTGAAGGATGTTGGCTGTTCCAGCCAATCTAAATGGAAAACTAATAAATCAACAGCACAATGGAAAAGACTGATAAAAAACTTTTAATTGAAATGGTTCGTCATTCTGAAGTGTCTTACATTTTAGGTCCAATCATAATGGATAAACATTTACCCTGGGACAAAAGAGATGTGGCTCCGGTCATGTTTACACGAGTCTGGATGAACAACTCACATCTTTATAGAGATAAATGGTGTGGATTTGCCCTTGCCTAGGGCTGACTGACTAACACCAGAAACCAGAAGTATGTCATAAATCCTAGTGGGATGGGCATATGATATAAAAAATTGCAATAGTTAAGGATACTGGAGAGAAACAGATGAAAAGTATCCTAGAAATAAAGATGGGCAAAAAAAAAACTGTCTGCAATTTTGGAATAAGGTTTTTCTATGATTTTATTTATCTATTATTATAGTTTATTTATTCATAAATGTATTTTTTTAGTCTATTTTTATCTATTTGTTTACTATCTCATTTATCTGTTTTTACTTATTTAACTACTTATTTACATACTCCTGGTGTGTAGACAGATCCCCAATATATTGTTTCCTAACATCAGGGTCAAGCCAGATGTTCAAGTCAGATGTTTTAGTTAACCTATGTTCATCTTCCGTTATATTTTATATTGATGTTTCAGTTAAAGAGACATAGAACTAGAAGTCAGTTTTTACTTGGGTGTGTGAAGGCTTTAATACATTCAATATTTGTATTTATTTTGTAAAACACTTTGTGCTGCTTTTGTATGAAAAGTGCTATATAAATAAAGTTTGATTTGATTTGATTTGATGTGATGTAAAATTGCCAGTACCGAATATTTCATCATCAGAAATACATAACTGTATGATTGTCTGTTAACACATTTCACCTGTCATCCATACATGCAGGTTAAAGCTCTATCATACAAATGTGTATGGGATCTAGAAACATTTCTCTGAGTCAAAGTTCATATAAATAGACAGAGGCAAAGTGGGAAAACTGTTCTATGATTAGATCAATTAAACATTATTTTAGGAGATTATGGACATGACATCCTTTGGAGAAAAAACCACAAGGCCCATGCATCTTTTTTAAATAAAGTAATCAGTGCAGAAGTGGTGGTTTGGTTGCCCGTCATGAAATCTATTATTCAACCAAGGAAATTATTAGGACTGTTGAGCAGCTCGAATCCTGTATCATGTGGATATGGGACAACATCCCTCCCCCAAAGGTCTAGAAGCTGGTCTTAGTTTTATACAGTGGTGAAAACACCCCTGTCCCAAATGTTTCGAGACTTGTTGCTTTCATCAAATTCCAGATGAGCTAACATTTTTCAAGAAACAATAACATGTCTTACTTTAAACATTTGATTTGATTTATATGTTCTATTGTGACTAAAATGAAGGTTTATAAGATTTGCAAAGATTTACATTCTGTTTTATCTATATTTTACTCAGCATACCAGCTCCTTTTGAAATTCAAATTGTACTATGTTGAAAGGTTTTGCCTGTTTGAAGCGGGATCCTTATGTTTGATGGTAGTTTTACTATTTATTAAGCAGTATTGTCAGTGGCATGTAGTTACTATTGTGGTTATATGCTCGTTATTAATATTACATAATGAGGGAGAGAAAACTGTGCTGTGACATAACCAGCGATTCAGATATCCAGGCTTATATGCAGTTTGTGGAGGCCTGTTTTTTTTGGCAGGGAACAAATTCCCTTTGTGTGATACACAATACTGAAACCAACAAGCTCATAATTAGCATTGCTTGGCAAATGCCTGCCCACTGCACCTGGTGAAATGGGAGTGGAAAACATATGGGAAGAATAGATATGGATAAGTCGTGAGATTGCTGTTTGGCTCAGTGCTACCCTGTTGCAAAACATACTAACAAGTTTTTAGGATTTACTGATACCAGAAATAGAAACCGATACTCTAAATGATCTTTTTCAATACTTATTCTGACTGAAGAATGCACAACTTCTAGACTTTATCACTGCTGTCAGCTGTAATAAGCACCTTTAGCTTATCTGTTATTTTTTGGGGAGTGCTTTGTTATTATGTCCACTGGAATACTGTGGCTGCACAGTTTGTGGCCCTTTCTTGATCTTACACCCATAACAGGAACGTAGTGAACAGACTAAGAATTAACAGAGACTCAAAGATCATTTTTAATCCTTGTTTAAGTCTCTGCTCTATATTATTTGCTCACTTTGATCGCACACGGCTATGAGGGAATGCCCTACATATGTCTCCGTATACAAGATCTGTTTGCATACCAAATGTGGTCACTGAGTAAGAATACAAAGATCCATTTCAACATTATAAAAACTTTTCATGTCAGTCTTGGTTCTAAGGGTCCACATATGAATGATCTGTTCTGTGCCCCGGACCCTATGGCTCTAATGTGCCACATCGTGCCACTTTCAACTACTTTAATGGCCACATTGTCACTGTGTACCATGGAGGTAATCAAGCATGTTCTGTTTATGCCTGAAAACATTACCAGCGAGAGCCACACATGAGGACTGCGACTCTTCACTGGAAATGACTGAGATCTGCCAAAAGCCAAACAATAATGAAGCCAAGAGGGATGTGTTACGTAGTCACATTTGTTGTGAGGACCTGAAGTGTGCTGCGACTGCAGTCCTGATAAATATGCATAAGCATTAGTGAGGCCGATCGTTAAACAAATTTATTGTTCACGTAAAAAAAAAAACTCTCTTCAGCATGAGGAAAACATGAGATAGACATGAGCAGAACATTTAGTCTGAAATTGAAGTAGTGCGAAAATCTGGTAGTTTCTGAGTTAATTGTCTCTGCTTCTTAACACCTCCCCTTTTCCTCCTCCTCCTTTTTACCTTTTGCTCAAAGTCACAGTTGGGAGGCCATTAAGAATTAAGAATGCACTCCAGTGCATCCCCCATCTGAATGAGGGAGGCGTTAAACAAGATCCCTGCTTTTATCATTCACACAAGTGTGTATTTCTATACCCCTGGAGCTATTTGTTGGGGATTTTTATGTCTGTGGTAGCTGCATGTATTCTGCAAAGACCTCCCAGGCCAGTCAGAAATGAGTTTTTCAACGTCCTGTTTTGGTTATCGTATAATTAACTGGTTCCTCTCTGCTAAATTTCCCTGGACTTCATACAGAGACATTGCGCTTCCTACTTGTTCTTTACGCTCTGTGGGAACAACAGGCAGGTGTGACCACTAACAACAGGATGACATGTCAACACCTCTGCTCCCCACTGACTTCCTCTCACACCCCAGCTTCAAAATCAGACACACCCTGAACAACCAGCCGTACAATCCATGCTTATTCCGCAGTGCACAGAAATACATACTCTACGCTTGTTTCTGTGGGATGGATGTGGATTTTTCACTCAGATTTTAACCCCTGAATACCTTCAGTGGGTTTATCAGTTTAACCGTGCAAGTGCTCATTTACTCAGACAATTGTAGTTAACCCCAAACAGTTGCTGATAACCTCGGAGTCTAACCTGTGGCCTCTGACTTTAACCTCGGGGCTCTTCAAACAAGACATTGGCCTCCAGGGATTCAAAACACATATTTTAATGGGTTTCTTTCTTCTCTCTCTGTTTTGCCTTATCCTTCTCAGGGTCTCTCATTGCTCCTATATCTTGTACTGCTCAGTCTTTCTGGTTTCTGTTCAGGCCCAGCCCAAGATAATCCTCCGAGTCTGTTTCCTTTAGTTTTCACAACACAGAGCCAGAGGCGATTGCGGTGAACACGTGAGAAGCAATGTATAGATCTGTTTTTCCTAATCTTTTCTGGGATGGATGATGCCTCTCTTTACACAGTTTACACAGTAGTATCTTGCCCCATCTGCAAGATGGAATTCTTTCTGCCTAAAGATTTCAGATTTTCCTTGTTTCAATTTCATCCCTGGACCCCCCGTAATAGATTATAGGGAGGAATTAAAATGTAGTGCTATTGATATTCTGGCTTCTGATTATTTGTCTTTCTTAATTCTCAAGTTGTGACTGTGTGATATAACATGATGTCTGTTGTGTTATCATTATTCACTGTAGTCAGAAGTATCCAAGGACTAAACAAGGGTGTGCTTTTCTCTTAGAGTGAGTAATGCTGCAGTTGCCAAGGAAAGAAAGGCCAACACCCCCACTGAGCAATAGCTCAGAGCTATTAGACGTCTTGTCTAAGTTCATGCCGAAATTCGCCCGTCTATAATTTAGCACGAATCTAAACAATAGAATTGAATCCATTAATTGTCAAATATTAAATAAAAAACAACTGTAAATTGTATAAATGATGGCCAAGTGCTGGATTAAAACATTTTAACAGTCATTGATTAATGTACAGTGTAGTTTAGATTTAAAACGGCTAGTCTAACCTTAGACGGCTAAAAAATTTTCATTTTTAGACTAGTGGTAGACTGATTTTAGTCTAGACGTCCGAGGACAATTAGACGTTTATTAGACGTTTATTAGACGTTTTTTAGATGTCTTTTAGACCACTAAAGTACAAAATCAAGTATGAAGTGAACAAACACATGAATACAAATTTAATCAGGTCACTTTTTTTTTTGTTGTAATTTTTATTTTTAGCATTTTTCAAAATGAACAGTTATGGGAGGAGCACCATACAGAAAAGTTTTCTTTCACTTGAAACTGTAGCACTCATACAAAGTCAGACCTTATGGGCTTGACATACTCAGACCATTTTGTCCAGATTTTGTAAAACATGTCTCTTTGATTCCTGAGAGTAAATGAAAGCGTTTCCATAGTGTAGATTTCTTGGATTATGTTGATCCACTCTTCAATGGTCGGGGGGTCCGGTTTTAACCATTTCCTGGTTATCGCTTTCTTACTTGCTGCCAGTAGTATCCGAAACAACCTCTTGTCCTTATTTCATTAACATCCACATTACCCAAATACACATTTTCAATATTGGAAGGTATTTTACTACCAAATATATGGTTAATATGTTCACATATTTGTGACCAATAAGGGATTTATCAGGTCACTTTTTATAAAAAAGATTGAACTGAGGATAGCATTATTTTTTAATGAGTAGGCTACTGTGACTTATATTCTTCAATAGAGTGGAGATGAAGGTATTTATACAGTGGTAACTTTCCATGTGGAATCAGAGTTTTTTACCCAATGCTCACCATTAGGCTGCCTCCCAACCTGCTGATAAGCCTTTAAGACCCCCCTCAGCGGGTTGAGTGGTTAATGAAGGCTCAAAGGGAGTGATGGGAGGTAATAGCGAGTAATAATACTAATTGGTGGTAATCGCGGTGCTTCTAAAGTGGTATATCTTTGTGAGTAAACAGAGGGCTGGTTCTTTTCAATAAGCTCATCCAGAGTGCTCTCTCTTTCTCACAGCACAGCCTAGCAACAGTCTCTCCCTCCATTTTACTGGGTTTTGACCAAATAACTCAGCTGGCCATCACAACTCAGCATTGGTCACTCATCCCTTTGTTCACTCTCTTTTCTCTCCTTGCCAAACATGCCAGATCTCCATGTGTCAGAGGGAGAGGAAGGAAGGGAGAGAGGATTTGCACGTGATTTCCAAAGAGGAGGAAAAATAACCCCATGCTGACTTCCCATTTATCTGATCCACATTAAGTTGTTTCTGTCTAATTCTGTCACTCCCCTTTCACTGCTTTGAGATCATATTGTCAGGGAAAGTGAGGACAGTAGTGTTGTGTGAAGATGACAAGATCAGTGAAACAGCTTCATCCACAGCAGAGTGAATTAGACATGTCTTCTCTCTTTAATTTGAACCCTGCACTCTGAATTACAATCATGCTCATTTTTTCCTCTTCTGCAAAGTTTCTGAAAGGGATGAACGATTGTCTCACTCAATAATAATAATAATAAATTTTATTTGTTATGCACATTACATTTACAAATCTCAAAGTGCTAAAACATAGTTAAAAAAAACAATACAGTATATAAAATACAACATATTAGAATATGGGACTAAAAAACAAGCATTAGCTGTTAAAATAAGCTTGTGTAAAAAGGTGAGTTTTAAGTCCTTTTTTGAATGTGTCCACCGTTTGCTGGGCCCTGAGGTGGTCTGGGAGACTGTTCCACATGCAGGGAGCAGCGACTTGAAAGGCCCTGTCGCCCATTGTTTTGAGCCGTGTCCTGGACATGACCAGACGGTGCTGTTGGCCTGACCGGGTCCTGGTTGATGTGTTTGGTGTGAGCAGTTTGTTGAGGTACAGTAGGTGGGAGCCTAATCATTTTGGCATATTCTCATGCATTCAATAATGCCACCATCACCTTAAAACTGTTTGCATTCATGCAACCCTCTATTGTCACACCCCCATTTCTATGCTCCACCATAGGAACTAAACAGCACCTCAGTATTATGTAATCTTGTTTATGTGCAAGCTCCATGTTTTTTTCCCATAAATATTTCATCATGGGCTTTCTTTACTTTTTTCAAAGCAATACATTTTACAACTATATTCAGATCCACAATGCAGCTCAGGATCACATATTCTGTACAAAAACTCCATGTTTTAGAAGAGACAGGTGGAGAGACCCTGTGTTGCTATATCTGGCAGCAGATGAGGATATATAAGGAAAGCTCTTTTTGTAGCAAAGTTGGCATCAAGACAAGTTACATTTTAACTATGACCATTAAGGGAATCACTGGGACAACTAAGTGCACAACATAAGTCAGAAGCAATTTGATGTTGTAAATCTGAAAACAATCATGTATCATCTGTATCTCAACCTGAGCTGCTTGGTCATATTAAAGTGTCCTGTTAAAATCTCTACAGTACATTTATTTGACACTAATGAAAATCAATGATTTCATATGTCTAATTAAAAACAGGCCAAATACATATAATTATTTTTAGTCAAATTGAAATTGTAAAAAAATCAAATTTCATAAAGTTGTATTAAAACCCAGAGAACATGGTTGTGATTTGAATGACTCCAGCTTGCATAGATAAAAAACTGTACACAAGCTGACCTATGGACTATGCTCACAGTTCCTTTCCCTAAATAGCAGAAGAAGTCAGTACACAGAAGAAGTGGTTGTTTAACAGAGAGTATCCAGGTTCTATAAGACTTCTGTAATGCTCTTCAGTAAAGTTCAATCTTGCAAATTTGAGTCTAAAAGTCTTTTTTTTGCCCGTGGACACTATCCATGGAAGTTGATATGATGCAGTGTGCATCATAAAACCCTGATTTCCGTTGATAAATCCTAAGCCAGAACTAAGATAAGTCTGATGCATTTCCAAATCTGTGAGTAAAAGTTTGTGCAACTAACCCACTGTCCATGACATCTTTTAAGAACTGTAGCAGCCCTGGCAACCACAGCGGCTTGTTGAGATTGTTGCATCTGCTGCTCTGTTTAATTGGTCAGTAACCCCTCTGATTCACAATCAGCTTCGTCCCATCTTTCTTTTGAACTTTTTTCCAGGTAGAGTCATGATGCATACATGCAGCAAGACACAACTCATTGTTGCAAGTTTGAGAAATTCTGGTGTTCACAAGCCACTAACAGTCTTGATGCAGATTTCTCAAAATCAAAGGTCCTTTCAATTCTACTCTTTGCTTTTATAGTCGGGGGTTTGGTGCCCATTTATCCAGCAGAGTATCTTTTTGTGTTCACAGCAGGAACTAGTGAGAAATAATACAAGCATTAAGAGGAAATATATTTTCTTTTTAAATAATTTAACATATGATTAATGTGAGTCAGGGGTTTTCTTACTGCATGCTGATTTTGTATCTACAGCATGTTGACTAATCAGCTTGCACAGTTAAGACAAGCTATTGTTTTAGCTCACCATGGTCCATTAATTGGCCTACTTTCCTTTGTCTTAGTCTGCGAACACAAGAGAAATTGATTTATCGACCAAAGTATTGTGATGCTGTGTAGACATTAGGAATACATTTTAGTACTATTAATGTTCTCTGTGGGAGATCATCATACATGCAAGTAGCCAAAATCATTGCATAGATGGTGTCTTAAAGTTGGTGATTATGTCTAATAGTGATGTGGTTATAAAATATATTAGAGCAGAGCAACATGGTGGAAATGCTTTAAGTGACCATGACTTGACATAGAGTATTCATGGACTGCTTTTCAGTTATAATGTCAAATGGGATTATCAATATAAAAGAAAAGAAAACAGAAAAATATGTGAAAGAGAGCATCTTTTCTGGTAATGCGGCTACCATGATCTTTACTGTTTTAACACAAACATTCACACCCTGCCTTGTGTTTATTTTGGTGTGTGATTTTGTTTGATTTTCGGGCAAACTAACATGCATGCATGCATTTCAAGTATGTGAAAAATCTGACATAATAATTTAGAATTTTCTTTGTGTTATGGAAACCTGTTAAACAGCATTTAGTTAAGAAACGGGAAAACAGCTATTTTGCAAGAAGGTTACCAAGAATAATTTCTTAATTTCACTCGTGAATTTTTCACAGTGAATCTTTTTCATTTGTGTAGTAAATATACATCCAGTTTTTCTCAGCATGACTCTATGCCTAGCTCAGGTTGCCTGTGGCTTTATTCTCAAATATAATGCAAACCCACATCTGTCCATCCATTTTGAAACACTGGTGTCTGATATGGCTGTAAAATCTTTAGGAGAAGGTGTTCATGGATACCCCTAAAATGAACTTAAAATGAACTATCTCAACTTGCCTTTTGGTTAAAATAAGCTTATAGTGCTCCCTCTGGATGTCCGAACAACTTAACTTGTCTCACGGTGAACCCAGCCACCCTCCAGGGAAAAAATGGACCAAACGCAAGCATCCAGAAATTATTATTATTTCCCATAATGATGAGGTATTTCTTCAAGTTATCACACGTTTTTCTGCCACTCATTACTTCTGCCCTCAGTTATGACGTGTGCCCTAAATGTCCACTCAGTCAACCAACAGCAACAGCGTCAAAAGGTCCCCCCACAACACAGGGAATTGGGCCTTGGCTCATGGGTTCTGGGGCCCAAGGGTGCCTTGTTTTACCAACAGCTCCAGCTCTGCAGGACAAGGCAGGATGTATTGTTATGCAACAAGTTAGTGAGGATGAATAGCTCTTCAGCATAGGCCCAGTGAATGTCAGTGGAAATGATGGGAAGCAAGTAGCAGCTAGGTTAATCCCAGGGGGAGTCCCCTCGGGACCTGGCCCTCATAGTTCCCTGTGTTTTCTTGTCACCCTTAAATGTGTTGGTTGAATGTCTTTGAGAGAATGAGATGGAGCAGAAAGTAGGAGACTGGGTTCTGTGGCTTCAGCAGCAGAGCAGGCTGGCTAATCCCTGCAGTCTCAACACAAGAGCTAGCCAAAACTCTGGGGGTCTCCCCACATTTTCCTACTTTGAAAACCTCTCAACTGCTAATCTTCTTTAACTTCCTCCTGTCCTTGCTTCTCCTCTCTCCTCTCTCCTCCTTTCTGTCAGCATGGCTGCCCTCAGGCACCGAGCCAACAACCCCACTGTCTCTCTGTGGGTGACATCACTAGTTGGCACAGAGAGGCAGGGGTGGAATAATTAGGTTTAGATGGTTGAGGTAACTGTCTGTGTGTATGTGCACGGCAAGTGTGTGTGTGGTGATGTAGAAGAGAATTTGCTTCGCTGAACGTAAAGCACGTAGACGTTACGATTCACACACAATCCAATGGAAACCAATGGCAGCAACAGTTTATTTAAATGGTTTAATTGGAAAGAAAAAAAGCTAAATTAAACAGCATTATAAAGATTTACACTATAGATGCACGTATTTAAACAGCTTGGTCCTCTCTTTAAAGTGAGTCAGAAATAAAGAAATTAATTAAACTCTGGCGTCGTGC
>JAPMNP010715878.1:0-12648 GCA_029874935.1 Atherina boyeri | reverse complement strand
TATCATATGAGCTCCAATTAATTGCCAAAGAGGTGTGTTGAGAGGGCTGTAGACATACACCTGTACACCTCTGGTACGGCCTGTTTCTACAGTCCAACTAGCACTTACTTTCCACTGGTTCAACTTGCCAAAGCCATCTGCCCTTTAGGAGATACTCTTCGGTGTATAATTACTGTTTATGGTTGAGAGGTTCAAGGAACAAGCACCTATCCTCTCTGATAATCTCTAAAAGTGGCCTGAGATGCTTCACTTCATCATATCAATCCCAAGCCAAGCCCGACTCCCAGTTCAGTCTTCTTTTTGATCCTCCTTAGCTTTCCGACTTGGCATTGAATATTTCCACAAACATAAATCCCTCGCCCCCATCTGATTATTTAAAATGCTTGTGGACCTGTGGTCCTTTGTATAACGCCCGAGTCACCTTTTTCCTGTAGAATAGAGTTTAATTTAACTCGTGTTCAAAATTCCTGCCACACTCAAATGATTACAATGTTATTTGTAATTCTTAAATTTGCTGTATATGCTTCAAGAATATCTGCATAACCAACCATAGGCTGTTCTTTAATTGAACTGCTCACAGTCTAATATGTTAACATGCTCATAACAACTGAAATAATGTTTAGCAAGAGTGAATTTGTCTTATTCAACTATACCATTAATTCAGTATGTTCTCACTTTGTTTGCAAATTATTTTCACAGCCTTGTGAAGATGCTTCTAACCAGACTTTACCTTTAGATGTCTCAGTATCATCAACACTGCTAACATGTAATCTAAAAGAAACTAACTCTAGGAATGAGAGGGTCTGAAAATGGAAGGGTACAGATTTTTTATGCTCAGGACTAAAGCCTTGGAGGAAAGAAAGGGAAAACGACAAAGGACACAAGAGCTCTTGTTCCCTTGCTGCCCTCATTTCACAAGAATTAGGAACAGGAAGCCATTAATTAGGCCCAAGTACTGTACCAACAACATCTCTGGGAGACAAGTCTGTTAACACAGTACTAATTGTAACTCTTGGGCTTGTTTTATGGCACTGAGACACTTGCTTTTCTCTATCTAGAGGACTAGCTGCCACAAAAGAGAGACACACAGCAAGATGAATTCCTCCACCTCTATTTTGTCCCCACTTCTCCTTGCTATCATTAGAGAATCTGCAGATCAATAAGTCCTCAGGGCTTCAGAAAGGGTTGGCATTGGATGGCTTAATACCTTCAGTATTTATACACAGGATATCATTAATGCCCAGAAAAAGGCAAACGATGAGAGTCTCAAGAGAAGTGTGAGGGAACAGGAGGAGAGATGAGTAGACTTCTGGCATCCCATTACAACAGTCTTATCCAGCAAAGCACTGACTAGCTGTTTACTATTTAATTTATCGCCTTACAATTTTTTCTCTCCTTCGCTATGCCTGTGAGGAAGATATGTACATCCATATGGTATAATCTGTGAATATATGCAAGACCACAACAAAGATGACACACAAAGATGGTGGATGTGAATGGAGAAACAAAGAAGGAGTGCATAGTTGGAGATTATTGCAATAATCCCCTGATTCAAGGATAAACAGATAGCAAGCCATCTCCATAACGCACATCGTCTGAACAAGCCAGCATTGTACTGAACAGTGTCAGTGCTTTAGTTATGGTTGCACTGAATGCCACCATCCAATCACCCAGAGTCTCTGATGTTTCTGGGCCAGGATTTCCAGAAGGAAGTCCGTATTTATCAAGCCAGGACTCAGCTCTGTGAAGGCCTTTAATCCCCTTCACACTGCCTGCCTGCTGCTTATCAATGAAACAGCCAAGGAAAAGGAGGATGAGACGGACAGTTTCAAAAGACAAGGGGCTTGTGTGCACTTGCTGCTAGCTTGGCTATTTAAATTAGCCTTGACCCTGTTTTGAAATAGGTTTTAAATATACTGCATTGATGATTTCTCTTTTATTTTTTTGTGGAAAAAATAGAGCACCACCATTTCATAATGCACAGCTGCTCAGACGAGGGCAGAGTTATGGTGCATTTATTCATCTATTCATAGTGTGTGAGCTGACTTGTACCAGCTGGGCTTGTCAACCTGACAAGAGCAGAGTATTCACTGCTCTATTCAAACAAACCAGGCCTAAAGAGATATGGTTCAACCTTTTACCCTTTGCCCCTAAAACTGCCAGAGAGGAGCCATACTTTAACAACACTGTTACAACGAATCAGGCTAAAGTTGTACAAGTAGCTCCTTCACGTATCCTCAAAACACCATTGAAGCATTAGGTATTTTCCTACAGCGGTATGCTTTATTTCGAATAGTCATATGTTAAGCATGCACAAAGGCTTCCCCTCAGTAGGTAAAGGTGATTTCAAAACCAACATAATTCAGAAATACAGAGATCTCATACTATGTATACCAATCAGACACAACATTGTAACCATAAGTAACACTGCTCACCTCGTCACAATTCAGTGTTCTCCAGGGCATCCTGGCATTCATATGGATGCCACATGTTTATAAACCAGTCACACCATCCCCACATGGCAACAGCACTCCCCTGGAGTAGCAGCCTCCCCCAGCAGGACAGCAGTGAGCCCTGATAACTGTTTAGACAGGGCTCAGAAAACATGACAAAAAGACTGCAATGTTCACTATGCCTCCAAACATCCTAGACACCAATCTGTATGGGTGGAAAGAATCTGGCAATACGATAAGTATTGCGATACAGGGGCAACGATATGATATATTGCGATATATTGTGATATATTGGCGCATCTTTGCAAATTAAACAACATACTGACTATCATTCTGGTTGCACTAGATGAGGTCACTGGTTGTTTTTCAAAAAGTTAATTTCTTCAATTTGTCTTCTGAGCAGCATCAATCTGTTTCACGTTAGCCTTTAACGCTACGTTGTCATGGTATCCAAGCACATGTGGAGTAGATTTTACAGACTGCATAGCTATTGTCACAGTTTTAACTGCTTTCCTTTGTTTTGAATCCAAAATATGTCCTAACATCTACTTTGTAAGCTACTGGAAGGGGCTACATCATCACATTTTTAACCATTGGTGAGCTGTGCAAAGTTAGTATGATTTTCCACAAACCAGTGCAAACGGAGTGAAATATCGCAATATTTTTATTTTGGAATGTCTGCTGCCAACCAGCAGTCTGTTCTTTAATGCGACATAGAAATTAACAACCACTGTTAATCTTGGCATATTAAGTAAATTGTAAAAAAAAAAAATCAATACTATATTTTGAATATCGATACGATATCGCAACACAAAATATCGCAATATATTGGTATGTCGATATTTTCTTACACCCCCACCAATCTGTAGGCAACTGTAGGAGGAAACTCCAATTCACAAAGACCAAAACACACAACCCACAGGGCCGAACAGATCTTTTACTCATGTCCAGGTACCAGACACTCCAGGACATCCTCATAGGTTTTTGTCCATAACTGGTCAGAGCTGTTTTTGGCAGCATGAGGAAGACCAATTTGACATTAGGCAGGTGGAAATGTTATTGCTACTCAGTCAGTGTATCCCCCCGTTCTTCTCAAACCAATCAGTTAGATACACACAATTATACTAACACATACAGCCTGATTTGGATCCCACTACATGTCTCATCAGACATGCTATTACTAATACTGCATGAAATGGCTTTCTAATGGTGACATAAATGGCAAACAGATTAGATCAGACCACATGATGTAGAATGTGATCCAAACCTAACAAAATATACTTTGACATGTTTATCAAGATATTCAAAATGAAGTCAGGTGTTTCCAATATGGAACTGTGGGACAGAGAACACCAGCACAGTAACTGCAATAAAGAGAGGCAGCTCCGTTAGTCTTCAATGCCTTTTTTCACTGTTGCAAATGAGGTAAAGTGGAAGTGCAAAATTATCCTTGGTTGGGTTGCTGCGGCGTGGCTGTAGCTGCAGTAGCTGTAAATCACAGAGGCATTCAGCTTGCTAATGAATCAGTGGTGCTAAAGGTTCAGCCAGCACACTGTAGGCTGGGATCCAGGACATATGGAAGTCCATTCTGGTCAGGGTGACTATTGTGCTGTTTTGTTTTGATGTCTCTCAGAAATGAAAGGAATTTAATGAGAAGATAACAGTTTAATTATACAAATATTGCTGATCACAGCAGCATACACACAATAAAAAAAGCTGCAAGGACTCCAATGAGATCTTTTGTATATAAGGCTGCTGGGAAGAAAACAGTCATGTTTTCCCTTATGCACTTGAGTAAGTCAAAAATCTAATTAAATTCTAAATAAATTAAGTAAACACTCTAAATGTAGGACTGTAAGAGTTAAAGACATCTGCTTGTCTCTTTTCTGTGTTTTCAGTGTTGCTGAATAATTGGGCTTTACACCGGCTAAGTGTTTTAACAGGACAAAGACAAGTGCTTTTCTTTCCTTGGCCAACTTGGTGTTTTGGTGGCTCGCCATTAACTTAACTGCACTTAAGTGGTAAGAAAGGCACAGTAAAGGGCAAGTCACAGCTGATTCACAGGATTTGTGGTTGTCTGCCTGGTGGCCAGGAGTTAATGCCACCAGGTGCAGTAATGTAATTAACTGTTCTGTTGCGATAAAAAGCTAAATTGAATCTGAAAATGAAATAAATAGTTTGAATATAAGTTGGATACAAGTTGTTGTTGTTGCAATGTGTATCCTTTAAGAATAAAAAAGTTAAGCAGTTACCACCAGACTGTATTGATAGGGTTGTTGTATGAATGCCAGGTAATGGAAGCTTTGAGTCCAAATCTTACATCAGCTATAATGTAAAGGATTGTTCCATCCCAACCCACACGCCCTTTGTGGGATTTTTTTTTTTTTTTTTTTACAAAGAAAAAAGGTACAGCATATATTACATTATAAGTTCAGGCATTGATATGTCTTCTTGTTACATGTACTGTACATTCTGTGTAAATCTACATGCTTTTAAGAGTCCCTTACAGAGTGAATGTAAAGTCCAAAGGTTAAGCCACTGTGTTGCGGCACAGCTCTGTCTGCTATCAGCCAAGCCTTTTGTCTGCAAGCACAGACGGACTCAATTATCCCGTTAAATCCTTGTGCACTTCACAGAAACGTTGCTCTCCTACATACAATAAGTCTGCATATGCATTCATTCTCCATCAACGTGTCAATGCAGTACAAAAATATCAAACTAACTTACATTTTATGGTTGTCTGCAACTTACTTTTGTTTGACAACTGATATTGGAAAGTGATCCAGAATAACTTAAATTATTTTACACTTCATTGAATTGTATTGTTTATGCGTCAACATTTAATAGTTACAAAGAATAGCTACATCATAATCTATATTGACAATATACGTTACAACCAAACTAAAAGTGTTCACCAATAGCAATGATAACTTTAACTATCCATACTGTTATGATAATACATGAAGTTAAGCTTTTCCATATTACAAATTCTAACACCGAAGCAAGATTTAAAATAAGACCACAAATAAAATGCACTGCTGCTGTATCCATTTCCAAAAACAGAGCTGCAGGTGGACAACATAAATGTCAGTGTAGATTCATGCCTGAGCTCTGCTGCCAGATCACAGTTGAGTCTGTGCTCCCAGTACAAGTCTGAACTAAGCTTGCCTGCTCGCCCAAGGTACTTTATTTTGAGAGCAGCGGAGCTCAATTTCATGCCCTGCATGAGTCATGTACCAATGTGTTAGTGATGATTTCTGGGCCGAAGATGCCACAGTTCTTCAGTGGCATATATTTGAGAATTTTCACAGCCCCAGAATCTAAATGGGTCAAGGCGTTGGGTGATCTGATTTCAATCTGATCACGTTCAGTGGTCTTCCTTTGCCACTGGTTACTTTACTCCTTTGATCTGTTTGTCTCTTTTGCCTTTGAACTTGGTAACTGAAATCACTTTTTTTCCTTCAATAAAATAATTGATGTAAAATCTTTTACTGCAATTTTATCACTTTTAATGTTTGATTATGTTCAATAAAGTGCAGAAATGTTTCAATCCCCCTACAACATCAGGCAATAACAAAATACAACAACACAAAATTTGTCTCATTCTTCCAGCATTTAAGTCATTCTGTCATGCATATAACATCGATGACACTGCTTGGAACATTAAGTCACTGTAGAAAGGCAAAACGTGAGTTTGGTCCTGACAGAGAAAAATGGTCATTGGATTCGAAAAACAGATTTTAAATGAGCACAGACAAGAATCTGATAAGGAAAACAACGTGAGGGAAATCAAAAGGTGACAATGCTGCAGCATTTTCATGAAAAACATACACGTAGCTACATGAAACAGTGCCAAGAGGACACATGCATTCTGGGTCAACAGCAGGAAATCTTACTTAAACTGTTGGTGTTCTCGGGAGCTGCGGATCTTGGAGGAGAACCTCTCAGCCAGTTTCTCCAAGCTGCGGGAGTATTCCAGTTCAATCTCAGCTTTGCGGCGGAAGAATTCCTGCAGATCCTGCAGCAGTTGAATACGAGACTCGGACTGCTGCTCCAAGCATTTAAACTGCTCCACCAGTTGGTTACGGATTTCTGTGCATTAAAACAACAAATAAAAACTGCATGAGCTGACCGTTTACACATAAAATGAAGGCATTCATTCCTAAAGCAATGCCCGAACCCTTTGTTACAGATTAAGTGTGTTTTTTCCTTAAACAAAAGTTTTATGAAGTTACTGCTGCAGTAAAATATTAGAAGAAGGCCTCTAAGAATAAGTAGAGATGTGCTAAATTTAATTTGTATCAATACATAATGTGTGTATTTATGGCTCATTTGCTTTGTTTATGAACAACTTTTAGATTTTGGAGTAAATTGTGTCCAGGAAGCTCTTACTGGAAAAAGTACCTGAAATACCACAATAATCAATGATACCGAGAAATCTCCTTGAAATACGTCAGACAAGCAGCAGCATAAAGAAAAAAGGGAAATCACTATAACTGAGGGGTTAAGACAAACACTGAGGCTCCATGCCACGTTGGTAACATGACCTGTCTGTGTGACCTCTCATAAAAGTCTGCACTGGGGATTAACGGTGAAATCAAACTGATTTAATGGGAAGGTAATGCACTCCACCACTTGAGCAAAGTAGGAGAGTAACATTTCTCTTAAGGAGGAACCTGACACTAGCAGGCAGACTACAGATCCTTCGTAGCCGTGGGAGCCACAAGCGAAACTTGATTCCTCTTTGTACTGCTGTCATCAGCAGCAATGATGCCTCAACTCATGAACAGAGAAAAGTCTATTCTGCAAAGCAAAAACAGAACATTATGGAAGGAGCTATCATGAACAGGATGAGTGGTGTCCCTTCACAAGAGGAAGGAAACTTCCTGAACTAATGTGAATCCTTTATAAGAAAAAAATGAAAAAATGTTTCATGATTAGCTCAAACAGACCAAATTTATGCCTAAACTCTGCCTCATCTGTTCTTCAAATCAACCCATAGGGTGAGTAAAGAAACAGTAGTATTATTCATATTTTGCGCAATGGCAACATTTATTAAAATTTAGGCCACAGAGTTGATCAAAAATGCAAACTTTCTAAATGTTACAGGAGTTCATCAAGCACCACATTTACCAGGAAATTGCACTTTATAAATAAAATTTTCTTGTAATTTTCTATTCTGTCATCAGAATGTCTGCATGAAAACACACCGACGCAGAAAGATGAACTTCCTAATAAAACTCGCAGCATGTTGCAACACCCTTCTGTCACCATTTGAGTCACTGCAAGTTATAACTCCCAGAAACAAGGACAGGATGTATCTTGGTAATGACATTCTGCAGGCAGATGAACTGCTAACTGAATGGTAAAACCACACAGACTGTGTTTTCAAGCTTTCAAGGGTGTAATTTGGTCAGCCAAGCCCTCATCATGCTGGCTCTGGCTGACGGGGAAGCAGCACTGTTTTGCAGGGGAGCCTTTGTGATGTCGTGCCGCCTGGCTTCAGCCCTAAACGACATGCTTCACTCTGTGGTTAACCATTGTCCCAGCCCTCCTCTTTATCTAGGGGCCTCCCTTTCTCTCAACCAGCTTAAAACTCAGTTTTGAGTAATAGCTCTGAACCAGACACCGCTTTACTACTTCAGTCCTGTCAGGAATGTCTTGGGCTGCCAGACAAGCAGTTATGTTCCCTATTTGCAATGTTTTTTTCTTATTTTTTCTCAGAGAATTTTAAAGCAGGCCAGCTAAGAGAAATGCCAGAGGAAAATGTGACACCGATGTGCATGAGTGACAGGGCGGGCTTTTGAAAACATTCTTTCACAAAAAGGGAACTCTCAACCACCAGCTGCAGCCACACTTTTAACGGATGTGATTGGAAAATAGGTCACACACACACACCGATAGAGTGCCCTTTCCTCTGAGAAACCATGAGCAATTGGAGAATTATTCCTCAAGTATTCCTTTTTGGAGGCTTCATTCGTTGTGCTTTATTCAGAGGGAGACCCCCGTTGAGGTTCTTTTTAATCTCGAAAGAGGAGGATTGCTAGGAATATGTGCCAGCAGGAAAATTGATTATGATTGTTTAACTTTTCTAACCCTGCCAAAACCAGTTCTGTGTGCATCATTATTGTACATTTGCATAGGAAGTTTCCTGATTTCTAAAATTCTTACTGTAGTTACCGCTACCAAGTGAAGAAATAACAGAACCATCATTTTAATTGGAGATATGACCCTAATAAAACAGTTCTTAATAAATTCAACTAATCTGATGTCAAAAAGATTTTTGTTTTACACAGATGACCTCTTCAAACCCCATTTCTAAATGAATGGGTCTCTTCGTAAAATAACACAGGCAATGATCTTAAAATGAATTAACATTGCTGATTTGCGGTATGAAAAAATACCTCTACCAGCCAGTTAGATGGGCTAACAATAAAAATGTCTCCTCTATTCAAACATTCAAGGTATTAAAAGGACAAGCTTATTAAAAGTTATTTGTGTTATGTGAACAGAAGATTAGCGTTTCAAACATTGTTTACTGTGGTTGCCAGGTAACAGGCAAATACCCCCCAGCCCCAGATTCAGGTGGGATTATTTGGGTAGAAAAACTCCTCTAATTCAAAGTGAGCAAGTCAGACCTCTTATGTTTTGTTTTTGTTTGTTTTTTTGCTTTTGTCGTTGCTTGGTTGTGTTGCCTCTGTGTGGAAATGTAGCCAGCTGTTTAGCTGTTTCTGGGGGTTTTTTTTCCCTTCGAATGGAAGCAAAGGGGGATGTTGAGACAAAAAGTCTAATGGAGGTACAAATTACAGCTTTTTGGTTTCAGCAATATATTTGTAGTTTAAACTCGCCTGCTGCTCATTGCCGAGATAGGCTCCAGCTTCCCCGTGACCCTGAATTGGAATAAGTGGTATGAGGGATGGGTGGATGGACAGAATATAGGATGGCGAACTGAGAAAATCCCCTTTTGGTCGAGTACCAGGGTCAAATAAGGACATTTTTGCAGTATCCTGGTAATAAGCTAGTAAGAAAAAGAAAATTCCCTTTCTGTGTTGTCCAAATAGTGTCCCTTGTTGGTTCCCATACTCAACACTAACTCCAATCTGTTCAATCTCACAAACATAATCAAGTAAACTACATTTAATTTGAACACATCCCAAAACATTTTGCAAAGTTAATATAAACCACAAAAGCCAAATTAGTCCCATAATGTTTCTAATCAGTGGCTCTGTCTTCACACAATAGCAACAGTGCACTGTAGTTAAACATTTCTCAGATGAATTGTAATCAAACGCTGCAGCAGTAAGAATTCATTTCATGTGTAATACGATGCAAATAGCTAAGTTGTTGTATTAAGGATTTTGCAATAGAGGACAAATTCTATGTGTTTAATAGCATAAAAACAGTCCATTTTTATTTTCTTATATGTAAAGAAATGTGCAGTTTATTATTAAAGTCATATTAGCTGAAAGCAACATACTAGCGATTAGAAAATATCCACAGCCAGTTAAAAGTTAGATTTAATGGGAAAGTCCAAACCTTTGACAGGTAGTGTATATATTAGAAGTGGAATTAAAAGAAAAACTTAGGACACAGCTGCTGTTTGACACTAATGGACCTACACTCTTCCTAATGAAGAGGTCTGAGGGTATGTTCAGGCAGGGTGTGCGTGCAGTGTGAAGAAAAGCCCAATTATCTTTAACCCCTCGACAGACATTTGTCAATGTTCTGTTATAGGTGCGTCATTGACACACATTTATGAAAAACACTTTACATTCCTCAACTGAGTCTTTTCATCATCATTATGAGGACCCTGCTCCTTCAAACTGTCCACCTGCTCCCTAATGTCGTTTATCCTATGCTGGAATTGAAAGTACTGTGGACACTTGTGTCCCAATAGGACATGGACAGGAAGAGGAAAACCTCTTAAAACAATAGTAGGATGTTGGAGATCTCTGAACTTTGACCCTCACCGACAGAATCCTGTATTAGCAGCTGTTGGACAACACATCATGATATGTTGTGGAATGAGTTTTAGGTTGAATGGAGATTCAGTGAAGGGAACGTTCACAGAGCATGAAATGTGTATCAGCTGTCAGCTACAATTCGGCTGTCTAGCTTGTTAGAGACGTGTGCATCGGCTTGCATCGTGATTGAATTAATTGAACACTTCTCCAAAATGTTTGTCTTTAGGCTTTCAAAGGTTCTTTGGACATTTTTGCTCCCACACAGCTCAGTTCTCTAGTTGAGAGCATCTGCATCAGACTTCCTCTGGCTGATCCGCCTGACTTCCTGTTGGCTCCCCACCAGCAGAATGGCAAGAAAATTATTTACAGATGCAGAGTTTAAATACTTCAAAGTTTTATTGGACCTGCCATGACAGCAGTGGTTGCTCAGCGGTAAAGGCTCTGGGTTACTGAAGGTCAGGGATTCAAGTCCCAGCATTTGAACCGCTATTGTTGGGCTCTAAACCCTGTTGGGGCATGAAAGCCTGGCCAACCTCAGCATCCTAACCAGCTGTGATGCACAAAACAACTATTTCTCTAGAGGTATCTGTTAGTAAATCACTGCTTCATAGACCAGCCCAGATCTAGCACACTTCCAAAGACACCTTTGTAAATTAAAGCATTCTGTGGAGGTCTTTAGTCAGGTCTGTTTAAAATCAAGTGTGTTACCAGAGTATTTTTGCGAAGACTTAACCACTATCGCAGTTTTGCTCGAGAGGTAAAAAGTCACAAAAAAAAAGAAAAGAAAAAGAAAAAAAGCCGTTGTGACAAAGAACAAACAAGCACTATTTAAGTTCACAAAAGAGCACATATCACCATCATTTTAAGGCCAAAATATACAAAAAACTGCCATGATGATTGTAAACAAGTCAATTGATTCTTAACATGAAATAACTGAATTAGCCACACTGTTTCTGCTAGTGCTACTGCTTCACAGTAAGCCTGTACAGTTCTCACGAAAAACATGTTTAGAGACCACAGCAGCGTTTCAGGCTTTTAACAAGTTTATTTCTGTTGCAAAACTTGAGAAATTTCTATGAAGACTGATTTTTTTTTAATCATTTACTGAAATATTAAAACAAATGTTTTAATGTGTAATTAATTTGCAGTTTTACAGGTCTCTGATGTCCCCTCCTATTCCTCCATTTCTCAAGATAATTAGCCGCTTTCATTGTTCTGGCTTATCGAACTGGTTACTCTGAGTAAACAACTCTTATGTGTATACGAACTGACACTTGCTCCTGTTTGCACGCTTAACAAGGCATTTGTGAGGATTGGCAGTGTGCCATATATTGTCTGAAAAATACTGTGGCACAGATGACCCATTAAAGAAACGGACTGGTCCAAGATCGTTCTATACAAGATTTTCTCCAACCGTTCAAATACATTGTTGTTCAAACTGAACACAGCCACTGCACTTAGTGTAGGACAAAATTACATAATTTTACTGGCACCTTTAATGGTGAGAATTTGCTTAAAGTTTTGGATGACATCATGTTCATCATCAGACACTTACGCCCATTTTTCACCAGCACCATAGGCCCTACCTTATTTCAGTCGACACCACACTACCTGGTTTTGGTCGTTTCCCAAAACACTAACAATTGAGGGCAATTAAAGGTGGTACAGAGGATTTTCCAGGTCTACGACAGTTAAGACTCATTTTCAAAATTAAACGTGTGCATGAGACCACTTCCTGGCCCGCCTATCCATAAATGAAACGCCTCCCTCTACTATGCAAAAACTAGAGAGGTTGATTAACGTACCAACGACCAATATTAAACAACCAGGGGTCGTTTTCTTTTGGCTACTGTTTTTTGGGGCCCACCACGTCTGCACTTTATATTTCTTTTTACTTTTTTTTTTTTTTTTCATAAGTACAGGGCTGCTGCATATCTCTCCAGTAGGTTTTAACAAAGATTCAAATTTTGTTAAAAATGAAAAATCCTCTGTACCACCTTTAAGGCCTAGTTTCGATAATGGTATGGGCGGGGTCGTCATAGGAGGACGGCTCATAAGTATTGTCAAGTTATTTGTTTGCGATGCAAATGGCACAACAATGGAGAACGTAGAGGTCATGATTTACCTGCTGCTCAGTCTATGGCTTATAATCACAAAGATTTTAACTAACAGAGCCAAAGAAGGCTGTTGGCTGCAAGACGCAACACTCAGGAAAAATACAGCTAGCAAAA
>JAPMNP010715869.1:0-13383 GCA_029874935.1 Atherina boyeri | reverse complement strand
ATTTTTTTTTTCCATTGTGTTAGTGTGAGTAAAATAGTGAAACTGACTGCAGGGACAAGCTCAGGTAGGGTACTATTGCACTGTTTCTCTCTCTTTTTCATGTTTATTTCTTTGAGATATATTGAAACAGACATGAAAGATGATAGAAAAAAGGCCAATCTTTTCATTTGAAATGTCTCACTTCTATGCAACATTAAATAAATAAAGAGATACATAGAGAGGGAGAATAGGCTTTTTTTTAAATGTTTTTTTTCTTTGTCTAATGACTCCTATTTTAAAAATCACTGGAAAATTTGCATACCAATTATATAATTTTTAGCAGCAAGTGGCATCTTACACACAGAGGTGTGTTTATTATTTGACTGTTACATAAGCCTGTACAGATTGCAGATTTGTGCTTTTATGATCTCTGGATTTTTAAGCACTTGGAAGTGACTTTAATTCGGTGAAGTTAATCAAAGTCTTAATTAAGGACATAAAAAATAGAAAGGACCTAATCCCTCTAACTTGCACACAGATACAAAGCATAACAGCACATTACGAACACATGTGTATGCACCCACACACCTGTCATGTCTGACAACCTTTGATGCTGTCAGTGTTCTCCCTCTTTCTTTCATGTTGTTTAATGTTTTTGTTCCCCTCTGCATCTCTGAGGCGTTTGTACCTGCCAGTCACCCTGGTGACAAAGACACATTGTTACTGCAACTCATTTAAAACCACACTGTCTGGTAAGATAGTTTCTTTCAGAAAGTCAGAGAAAAAGACATTGATCCCTGAATAATAAGAGAAGTTAGACTTTCTGTGAAAAGAGCTGGCCCACATCATTTCACTATGCAAAGACAATTGAGCCTTGCTTGGAGGAATACTGAAAACCAGTAACACTCGTACTTTTCTGATTGAACTGTAATTGGACTTTTTTTGACAATACTTTCTGTACTTTACAACAAATGATCAATTTCAATCCTTTTCGAGGTAGCAGAGACAAGTTGTTTTCAGTTTTAGGGATCATTGTATCATCAGTGCATAACTCTTTTTTACTTTTTAAAGGAATATATAGATGTACAATGAATCCAGACATACTGTAAACATATACAAATCCCTAAATTTCAGGTATTAAACAGGATGACAAGAAAACAAAACCCCTGAACTTCAGTTTTCTCAATATCAAAGAAAGAATACAGCGCTTCCAAGTTTTTTTCATCGCAATAGATTGTGCAGATACACAGAAGGGACCCAGCACAACACAGACGGATGACTTGTGAAGTTGTGCACGTACAAGCACGCGCTTCGAGAGCGAGAAAAAAGGAAGTGCACTTTGCTTTTCCGGCCACAGGTGTCAGTCGTGATTTGATATTTCAGAAAGCTGCATATAGCCCGTTTAAGGTGGAATTTCAAAAGAATCTCCACTGGAATTAGCATTGCCCACTTTTACAGTGAGATCACCACTTCACCAGTCATATAGTTGAAAGCATATTATTACACTTATTGTAACGCAGAGCAGCAACAAATCAGATACAATTATAAACTTGTCACTCTGAATCAAAATATCATATTTTAGCACAAGCTGAATGGATTAACATAAGTGATTTACTCTATTTATTCATGCAAATGGACAATATTAAGTATTAGGATGGTAAAATGACAACTGTGAATGTTAAAATGATGATTACTGGTGCTTTCTGACAAGTCATCTCTTGCTAATATTTTACCATTACGTCAAAAGGGGGTTGGCTCTTTTTTAAATGACAATCTCCTATTTTGTCTTCAGTTATCTTTAATAATCCACTTCCATCATACGTTCTAGTTTTTGTCACTGTTTTGGATTCATTTCACTCATGAATCAAAAGCATTTCCCCTTAATCAGACTTCAGGAAATTTTGTAAGTGTCCTTCGGTCTTTTCATCCAGCCATTAAATATGTTGAGAATTTCATTATGGACACCTGTTCATTACCTTGGTACAGCTGTTAGTTCCCTATGGATAATTCTGTTTTTGAAATGTAAGACTGAAATCTCTGAATATGTCCAGAACACAAATTATTCTACCATTTATATCTTGCACTGTTAAATATGGCTTAAGTGAGTAATTCACACTGGAAACATGCAGATACACATAGAGCTGAAGGGAAACAGAAAATGTGGAATGTGTTTTATTGATTATTGACCCTGTCAAAAATAACACCATTACGGTGGTAATTAATTTATGTAATTAATTGCGTTAATATTTTTAATAAATTTAATGCAAAAAAAAAGGTCATGATGTCACTACACTGGTGCAGCAGATTGGCCTGCCTGGCACTTTTTCATGCCCACAGAACAATGTGCTCTTGTCACATGTTGCTGTGAGTTGTGTGGAGGGAGGGAGGGTGTGTGGCTGGGGCATGGGGGCGGGTCCAGGCTCATGCCGGGGGACCGTCTGGTCCTCCTGGGCGTTGGCTGGTCCTCCTGTCGGGGGTGGGGGGCTGCTGTTGGGTTGGTGGGGTCCTGGGCCCCGCGCCGTGCCTGTCCCTGGCGCCCAGTTGCCTGGCGGGGTCGGTAGGTGCCTTTCTTGGTCTGCTGGGGCCTGCTCTCAGAGGGTGATGGGCTTCTTGCAGGAGGCTTCCTCTCCCACCGTCATGTTCATCTCTGTGCTGGGTGGTGGGCATACGTGCCCTGAGGTTGCTGCTGGTGGTTGGGGTCTTGGGGCTTCCTGGTCTTCCTCTGCTTTTTTTTGGGCAGTTGCTCTATCACACCCATCTTTAAATACTTTTCACTCCTCATACTCTGCATGGTGATACAGTCACTACGTCCTCTGATGAACATATACACTGTTTACAGTTATTTAGTTATTTGCCTGTAGTGTTATGTATGTGTGTGTGGACTTATACATGACTGTGTATTATATGCCATGGTTGTTGTTTACTCCATCGCAATTTTTGTCTTTTGTGTGCCTCTGAGGATTGTTAGCTTGCTTTCCAGCCGGGGCCGGGTGATCTTCTTTGTTGTGTTTCTCAACAGGTGTAGCAGTTCGCTGCTTGGAGTAACTTTCCTTTTTTTATATATTTTCTCTTAACTCACTTTCCCTGTCAGGTGCAGCCTTTTCAAAGTTCATCTATAAACGAGCATCAAAAATAAAATAAATAAACTTAACTTTGATTATCAAGGGGAGCCGTATCATTCATAAAACTCCTCTTGGCGAAGCAAAATCTGCTCGGCACAACATAGTGGACAAATCATTTGCTACGATGCTACACAGGACAAGATAAAAAAAAAAACATATCATCCAGATTCATGGACATCGGTCATCCCAACAGAACCCCCATTCTGAGTCTCCCTCACCCAGCTTGTCCAACGCCACCCAGGTTGCCTACTTCATAGCCTCGTTCCTTTAAAATGCTTAAGCTTACATCATGGGGGCATGGTCTTTGCTTGTGAATTTCAGTTTCAGTTCATTTTACTGAATTCACAAAAGTCAAAATGTGTGCCAAGTTCAAGGAACAGTTCAGATTATGGGATTGGTACTATAACCACTTGAAAGCATATCCAATTGAGTGTGTGATAAATCAAAGAGGTCAAAACAGTTTGTACAGTATCAGAAATTGTATTAGCACTGTGTCGATTACACTGAAAAGGTAGTTTATTGTTCCACAGTCTTTCTTCATTTAAGCTTGATTTTATGGCACAATCTTGGCAAACAATTCATCTTAACATGTCAAGTTACATTGCACTTTCTTCAGATCAAAATTGACCATTATGTACAAGTATATTATTTAACCAACAAAAGACAAACCCTCGGTTCAGGCACTGGTCCTCCATGTTATGGAAAATGGTTCATTCACATTATAGGCCTTGGATGAAACATCTATAATCAGCTCCTATAGAAAGTGGGAGGAGAAGGAAAATGCACATATTAATACTTTTGTAACCCTGGCTTTATACTGACTTTCTTTAACTTCAGAACTGTGCACAACATGTTAGTATATATAATAAATAAACACATGGATGCAGTGTTTCCTAAAGACCAGGTAAGTAATCTGTGGTGCTCCCCCGGTACCGGTGAGGGAATCAAATGTCGTGGAGATCGGTGGAGTCGGTCTTTGGGGGTGTATACAAAATGTGTGCAGCGGGCGGCATTCAGACACACTTTCTGAGCTGCCATATTAAATACACAGCTGTATGCTGATCTACTGTTCTTCAGTCACCTGCTGAGATAAATTTAAAGCTACAAGAAGCATTTTAAATTATTGAGCTCAATCATAATTCTTTAATGTTCCCTAAGAGAAGACAAGTAAAAACATTTTCACCAGAATCCAGCCTGGTTTTATTCCTCGACCCAACTCCAGACATTACAGAGCAGGCCAGTAGAATTAGTTTCATCATACAGATACCTGGACTTTATAGCTGGATGTTTTCATTTCAAATCCTGAACTTAGCTCTGAGTTGTTCAGCACTGTTTCATCCCCAGGAACATTAGAAATAATATATTAGTTAATAACATTTACTAGCCACAGCAATTTGACTGTTCAGCTTTATCTCAGACTGATACCTCCTCAAGCTGCTCTGTCTCCTCAGGACGAGGTCAGAAACAACTTTTTATTTGTCATCTGGCTTAAAGCAGCAGACATTCAGAGTCAATGAAATGATAAAAATACTACTATCAATAATAACCACTTTTAAATGTGTTCCTTTCTTTTTTATGGGCATAAAGCCTACTGCAGCCTGTCAAAACTATAACAGCATTTCATCTTAATCTCATTGTTTGCTGTGTAGCCAACATTATGCTGACTCATGATTCGGGATGTTCAATATTAATAACGTTTAGTTTATAAGGCTAACAATACCTTTTCTGAGTTAAAATTATTTTTGGGCAGGTATGTTTGGGCAAATTGTAACTGGCGGGTTGAGTCCGCCCAACACTCGGGGTCGCTGTGTCCCTAACTCCACATTCCAGATCCTCCTGGCCCCACCAGCGGCAGAGAGTTTCCTAGTCAGCTGCAGGATGACTTTCACAGTGTTTAAACAAAGGCAGTACAACATGAGACGTCCTTCCATCCTCTTGCTGCTGCTGCTCTGCCTGGTGTTGCCAACCTGTGAAAGCCGAATGCTGTTTGTTTCCCATGGTCGCCACATTATTTGTTGGGTGGCGTACAGCCAAAGTAACTCTGTCAATCAGTGCATATTCAGTATGTTTATATATACGACCAAGCTAACATGCTTCTGTCTTTGCAGCTGTGACTGCCGATGCTGCTTCGTTGATTTCACTCACTCAGTTGTATTTGTTTTTTTTGTTTGTCTTTTTTTGTGTAATTTTGTGTTCTCAGGGTTGAAGGTCATTTTCAGTGATTTAAGAGGATGTGTGGTTTATTTTAATATTTTAATTTGTGTATATTTGAGATATTTTAACCTGAGTTATAAGGAGGTGACTTACCAGTAATTAAATGGTGGCTGTCTGGTTTGATTAATTATTCTGGTTTGCTTTTCCAATTTTAGCTGGTTTCTTTTATGGTTCATTGTTGCTTTGCATGATTAGTTTATTTTATGCTGCCTTTTAAATATCAGCAGCACCTCTGTATAGTCTCTCTGTTTTGTTTTGTCTTCCCCATCTCCTGTTTTCTATAGCTTTTAGTTACCATTTTAATCACTGAGGCCTAGTTAACCTTATCTGGTGTCGTGCCTTTGGTTTAGCTTTTAATTCAATTCAATTCAGTTTATTTATATAGCGCCAATTCACAACAGATGTCATCTCAAGGCACTTAACATTTGGTGTTCTCTGGGTAGGATATCCCATAGTGGTGTTGTCGGGATTTCTAATTCAGATTTTAACTCTAGCCAAGACATTATCCAGTTACGACTTCATAATAACCTCTAATAAAGTCCTGATATCGTGCTGCTTTAGGTGTGCTTTTATCATGCCTTGTGCATTGTGCACAGAGAGGAGCAGCCTGATCAGCTGTCAGTGAGTGCATTAGTGATCCCTGACTCGCGGGTCGCGTATAATCTTCCCCGTCTTGCACAACCTAACAAGTTTCCACAACCATGGTCCGCTGCTAATTCATGCTAAATATGCAGTTGAAGGGTGATTTTTATTTGGCCTGAAAACTCATTTGAGAACAGAGAGGAAATGTCAAGTGGAAACAACAAATTTAAATCATTTGCCAAAAAAAGGAAATCAGCTAAACAAAATCTAAAATAAAATTACAAAGTAATAGAAAAAGGGAATGGGATTAACTGTACCAGGAATCCCAACCTTAACTTTCCTGCACCTGCTCTCCAATCTTCGCGTGCTTCATTAATTAGCTTTGGCCGACATTGCACCGGTGTATTCAATGACTCGACCCTCCTGACAATTAACCCTTTAAAGCCCGACCCAAGAAATAATGGGAAGAAAATTCAGATTTTTTCATTTTAGTCGTCATTTGGTCCTTTAACAAAATAGGAAAACAAATTAGCAAAAATAATTCTTGACTATTCACCATTTATTAGTGTGTGATAATGCCAAAATTATTTGTATCAGATTGTGTTCAACCAGGTTTTGAGCAAAGTTTTTACCATAAAGTGATGTAAAAGGTCTTAGATGCAAACTGTTTCAGAAACTGTATGTATCAAATATGATACGTTTGGCTTTATAGGGTTAAAGTGAAAATGTCTTGTATGCAATAACAGTGATGCGCAGGTTGATCCACATTGAGCAGTTGCAAGTCAACAAAAAAGATGAAATTAAATTAAATGAAAAAATAGGAAAAGGTATTTTAGTGGTGGTGCCAAATCTGTGGCCACACATTGGTTTATGTGTAGGAAACCCTGGGATGGTTTGAACATGCTCCCTGTTTTATAAGTCTACTGTACCTCCACTGAAAAGTTAGTTATACTCATAGTGACATGTAACACTGCTTCCCTTTTGCTCTGTTCTATTTGGCAGATGATATAATAGGCAACAATCCAGCTGGGTTCACTTAACATAAACAGAACAATTTTTTTGTCAAGTTTAGCACTTTTACTGTACCTTAATAATAATAATAATAAAATTGAAAAACTTCTATGCCTCCAAAATAAAACATTTTGTTCTGCACCAGAAACAGCTTTGCTATCTAACTGTATTTACATGACACAGCAACAGCTGCTTACTTTTTCTTCCAAGTTTTTACCCGATCACACAATACTTACGGAGAGAAATAAATTGCCTCACACTGAAAAGCCACTCATTACCATGTGCACACTGTGTCATCTTCATTCCACTTTTTTTGATCCGCTGCCCTTTCTCCTTCCTTGCGTCTAAATTGAATTCATCCTGTTTTCCTCTTTCAGCTTTCTTTTTCGTTCCATCTTCCCATATGAAATGCATCCTCCCTCTTCAACAGAGTCCCTCACAGTCCGTCTCACCCAGGAAAATTTAATGTATTTTTGTCTTTTTATTATTCTCAACTCATCTTTGCATCCCCAACACACACAGTCTCAACATTCCTCCTTCACCTTGACTTTATCTGCAGTTCTTGTCCGATGTCTTGTTTCTCCATGCCTATCATCCTAAACATCCGTATAAGTCTAAGCCCTCTCCTGTTTTCTGACTTGTGATTACTTATGAAGCTGCAGTAGCTATCATTTCCATGTTTCTGGTAAGTGCGCTGAGTACACAACACAACCTTGACATGGATATTTCATCAGAAGCCAAATGAGGAGCAGGAACATATGCTTTTCTCTGTTGCCATCCTTTTTTCTTGATTCCTCACCGACACAAATATTCAAATCTTCCGCTTCAAAGTACCTTTACACGTCTTTGTATGACCTGATCTCTTCTATCCAACTCCCATTTGTCTGTTTGCATTCTGGGGATCTCATTACAGCTGTATCTTAAAGTTCTAAAAGGCTATCCCTCAGCTGAAGGAATGTTTTGCTCATTAAATGTCTCAGGTTAGTGTCCTCTGAAAACTCAGAATCATGTTTGTTCCAGCTGAAACTTGATGACCATGACCCTTCAGTCTCACAGAGGACAACTGGGTCATTCATATACGATGCAAAGTGGGAAATCATAAATGATGGATGGGTGGATGGATTTGAAATTGATTGATTCATAAGTGATTCAAACAAACATACAAACGGTCACATGATCAGATGTCTCTCCCAAACCAAATGCTGAGAAGAAGGCACATGATCTAAATAAATGATGACTTATCGAAAAGTCTTCTGACCTGAGTATCGAGGTTGTGTTGAGGAGTCAGTGGTTGTGTAGTTCCATCTGAGGCTGTTAAGGTTGCCTCTGTGATCTTGGCATTACCTGCACCCCAGACCTTCACCACACCCAGAATGAGCCAATCAGCAGGGGCCAGACCGTCGTGGACAATCTGACTGGACAGCTCATTCTAGAATAATTTATGTAAACAGAAAGGAAAATTAGTAAGGTTCATGGAAACAAAAAAACATAATGTACTTAATATGTTTTTATGCATACTTGTAAAAATGTGATTTGTCATTCAGTTTACATAAGTACTTATTACTAGCTGGAAATCAGTTTAATTGATTAGTGTGCTGAAGATGTACTGTACTTCAATGAGATGAGATGTGTTTCACTTCCATCATCACTATATTATTCGCTTTACTGAGGTTTGACTGGTGACATTTTTTCTCTGTGTTCATGTAATATGATTTATATCCACCATCTCAAATGTAATGTTACTGTTTGCCTTACTATTAGTCTATAATATTCTATGGAAAGAGACTCTTGTTGTTGTAACAACTTAATTCATGCTTGTATCATCCTGAACTTAGGTCAAAGACATGCTCAGATAAACACATACACATAGGTCCTTAAGTAACATTTAATACATGTGATCTACTGGCAGTCCCTTAAAAAATGGTCAGCCATTGCAACACACAAACACTCAATACACACTTGTACACACAGAGACATCTATATTCACATAGCCCTTCTAAAATGGCATACGATCTGCTAATCTGCCAGGCAGCATTGGCCTCATTGCCCGACTTATCCTCATCTTCTCACATCTGCCTGTTCACACATACACCCACATACACCCACACACACATACGCTTCTCCTCTCCCTCCTTCTTTTTTTGGCTGTCAGAGTCTGCATCTGTTTTATCACAGTGTGAAATTGCTTTGGATTGAGCCTGATGGTAGACAGAGGACAGCCACAGATGTTTGGCAATGAGAACTGTATGTGTTTACTTTATATGTGTACATGTATGTTGTGTGTATGAGTGTATGTCTCTGATTTCATGTATGCTTATGTGTGCTCATGCTTACTGCCTGACAAGAAAAATAAAGAAAGAAAATAAATGGAGCTGTGTTAGTCCCATTAGTCTCAGTGATTAGGCAGTTTCTGACATGTCTGAATTGAACTGTGGCCGGTAAACACTTGCTCCTTACGTAAGTGTTAACTGTATGCACATACTTGACGAGTTCCATTTCTTTCATAAATGCAAAGTTTACTTTGGGTGCTCAATCTATATTTGTACAATTAATTGTATTTTCATGGCTCCATATGAAAGCATATGCTCCAGTTATACATGGGTACAACTGATGCTGTACTGACCTGTTTGCATGGTGAAATCTGGTACCCATTTTGGCAAGAGAGTGTCACCGTAATCTATGCTGCCCAGACCATCTCAGAGCGAGCCCACAGAGCACATGGCTTTCAGTGTAAGGTCTGTGTCCTCTTAAACACTTTGGTGAATCTTCAGATACTAAAAATGTTCTAAAACCATCTCTAATGTAAGGTAAATTCACAAAAGCACTTTTTCTCCCAATCTTTTCACTCTTTTTTGCCCTCTTTCCAAACTAAAATGTTATTTTTCTCTCTGAACAAAGGAGCTTTTTCCAAACAGCCTACTTAAATATCATAATGCCCGCTCAATGTTAACTTTTTGTGGTAAAAGTTTAACTTTGCACCAACTTTGCCATATCGGTTCAATAAATGTGTCATTTTATTTTTTCTTGTAAACTGCAAATTGAAGGTTGGAAAAAATACTGTTGTCTGTACCTTTCTATCTTTGCTTTTAACTCTTATTGTACTTTGACAAAGCCCTGTGCTAAACCTTCTCCTGCTGATATTGCTAAGATCTACTTGAAATTAACATATCACAAAGTTATTCTTGAAACAGAATAGTAAGTGTTTCTTCTTTGTTACTTTCTCTGTAGCGGAAGCCAAAATCCCTCCTGATTTCAGACTCTTCTTCAATGATCTTCTTCAATGCACTTTATTTCATTTTCAAAATTGTTTTTCTTTCTCTTCTTCTTCTTGTTCTTGTTTCTATATTTTTCTCCTCTTCTTGTTAATTCATATTTTTTTTCTTTTTTAAACCACCCAAAGTATTGATAAATACTATTGAACAATAAAATGGTCCATGAAGTTGGGGGTTAAATGTATTACAACATCATTCTATTCACTAAAATTTATGAATAAATTATTTGTGTGTATCTGTCTGTATATGTGCGTAGCTTAAGCACAATTCTTTTAAAATCTTAATGTTAACAATATACTGAGTACATCAATATTTTCTTTAAAAAGTGTAAGTATTAGTAAGATAATGGTGTTGCAAGAGGGACTATTCATAACTTTCCCTTGGCAGTATTGTGTGTCACTTATTAGAGGACACAAACATAAAATGTGATGAGTGATTTACAAATAGCATAGCAATAATTGGTCTTGAACTGTTTACTTACTGCTTTAGATTTAATCTGTGGTCATAAAAGGAAATTATGGTCATATTGACTGAATCACATATCTATAAACTACTCATCTCCTACTGAGTAATTAACAAATAATACTTAATTTCCATATATAGTAAGTAATGCGAGAATTATCTGCCTAATAAAGCTCCATATAAAATGACAAAAAAAAATGTGTTCTTTTTTTTTTTTAAATGACTAAATTAACCTTTTTGTTTTCTTTTCTTTTAATTGACTGGACTGACTTGATCAAGATTCTGACCTTCCTATTTCATAACAGTTAAATACATGTAGTAGTTCAATAATTTTTTTGCATTTGTTCACTAATAACTTGTATCCGATGTTTGGTCCCAAATGTATTCTGTAGTATCCAAAGTCATAAGTGTCTTTAGTAGGAAAAACAATAACACTTCTGCGACAGATGGTGTTGCTCCCACAGAGGTTTGATCCCAACTTCATGGAGTCAAAATGGGATCACATAATGAGACGGAGGCAAAGGAGACAGACTGAAAGATGTTTGGAACAACTGACTCCTGATTACCTTGAAAACCCTTATGCCTACAGTACAGTAGTTTAAAAAGATAAATAATTACTGTCTTTTTTTTGGCCGAATTCATTTTTCATGAATTTGATAGACAAAAATCTTTTTCGTGCAATTTTTGAAAGCTTCCTTGACTTACAATTTTGCACAATAATGTACTTTTTCCAATTTTAGAATTTGTGTATGATCTTTGCCAATTAAATGCCCCAGATTGCTTTTTGTTTAAGTATTTGTGATGGTTTTTGTTTTCGGAATAAGCAGAAATAAAAAAGTGCAATTATGTACTAAAACGCCTGGCAGACAAACACTGAGTGCTACATTAACCCAATCACAGCTGCTCCACTCCCGTCATCTCACTGTAAGCATGATAGTTTTGACCCAACTAAATTCTAAACAGCTGTGAGCTCAATGAAAGCCTCCCAGTCTTTACTCAAAACCACATTTTGAATTAATTAATCATACACGTGTAGCATGATATACATACAACATGTTTAAACGTTCAGTACATACAACACTACTCAGTAATGCCTTACCGTGCTTGTATTAATGTGTTATTTCCCTTCTCTAAACCGCAAAATGATTTGATATTGATGTCACTGAAACATCTGCTGTTAAATTGGACATCCAAAACAATGAGCAGTGAAAAAGTGCTGTGGACCCACAAAAAGGTTTTGCCATGTGTGTGAATCCTTTCTAATGGCTGGAAAGCTTTAGCATTTACAATATACTGTGAAACAGAAAAGGTTCACATAAAATCTTTTGAATTTTGTGGTAAAGTTTAATAAAGAAATCCATAGCAATAACATAATTGTTAGAATACCCAAATGCAGGTTTTGCTTTTTGTTATTTTCTAAAATTGTCCTACAATTGAAGTTTGTCTACTGTAAACACATTGATTAATAAACATCATACCTTTTTACTTCTTTCTTACCAATTGGAGGAAAAAACCAACAAAAAAAACTAATAACTATAAAACATCAGGAAAGGGAAAAGAACAAACTGGAATTTAGTTGGCCCTTTAACTTACTGATTTGGCAGAGAAGGAGATCAGAAGATGTTGGTTTCTTCCCACTGTGTCTGAAGGAATAAAATAAGAGTAAATTGCACACAGAGAGACATGGCAGAGAATAAATTGTTGTGTGTGTTTTTGAATGAATGACTTAGACAGACAGAGTTTTAGGTTCAAAGACTAGGCTAATACAGTATCCATCTGACTGAACAGACACAAAAATATTCATCTGATAAAGTAGTGCAACATCTATGTAACATGACACATCACTGACTTAATAATAGACCTTTTGCAAGTAGACTTACTATCAAATAAGTAGGATTTGTGAAATAAAAGACAAAAAAAAACAAAGATTGAATGATGTAGGGAGATATGATCATAAAAATGGATTAGATTTGTATTGTGCTTTATTGCTGACAGCACTTACACTTACATTGGATCCATTATTTATCTACTTCACAAATTTTGTAATGGTAAACTATATTTGTTGCGCTAACTGCCCTGGGGGGAAACTGACAGAAATATTGCAGCCAATCCCTACCAATGGCCTCACCAACTAGGACCAAAATATCCATACACCAGCGAGGTGTATGGGTGAGGTGTTTAGTTGGTCACGTCAACAGATGACTGTGGGTGTGGGATCCGAAACCGCCAACTGTCTGGTCTTAGGATGACCTGCTCTACCACCTGAGCCACTGCCGACTCCAGACTGACTTGCTAACTTCTGAACTAAAACTAAAAAAGCAGATAATACAGGTAATCAGGGTCAAAACCAGGAAGCAAAGCCAAACAACAACAACAACAAAAGCCATACAGACTACATGTCACACAGAAAGGGAGATGCAGAGGAAAGGAGCGAAGGACCAGATAAAACAGGAGTGATGGAGAGCATATCTCCAGGCAGCGACACAGGGAATTACTGTAATGGTTTCTGTCACTCCCCCCTCTCTGCATTCCCCATTTGCTCTCTATCTCCCTCTCTCTGCTTTGTCCCAACACAAACATGCCTTTCACTGAGGAGTGCATCTTCTCACAGAAGCACTTCAGAGACTAAATCTGTTGGAGTGCGCACGTGTGTGTGTAGTGTGTATGTGAACATGTGCAACAGTGAGATTATGTATGTGTCTAAGAATGATTGAGGAAGTGGAGAAAGACTGTGTAGACTA
>JAPMNP010715855.1:0-13466 GCA_029874935.1 Atherina boyeri | reverse complement strand
ATATATATGTGTATATATATATATGTGTATATATATATATGTATGTGTATATATATATGTATGTGTATATATATATATGTATGTGTATATATATATGTATGTGTATATATATATGTATTTAGGTGTATATATATGTATATGTATATATATATGTATTTAGGTGTATATATATGTATATGTATATATGTATGTATATATATGTATATATGTATATTTGCATATATATATTATAAATAATATAGATATGTGGCAGTGCCACATATTGCTCTCCTGTCACGCTTGTGCTGTCATGGTTGGCATTCAAAGCCCTCTGTGTTTAATTGCTTACGATAAACTGGTTTTGGTCTAATTTAGGAAACAGTTTAAGCTTGGGAACAGGGCATCCGATGAGGGGCAGGATGTGAACAAGGACATGACAGATTGGCATGCTGGGAGCAGACAGTTCAGAATCTGCGAAGGGAAATCTGGCACTGGTCCTGAACTACTTGGACATGGCAGTGTTTTTCTTTCTTTGAAGCCATTCATGGAATATGTCTTTTTACCACGATAAGTATTAATGCCACTCTGCAGACGGCAGCGATGTCTTATTTAAATCATCCCGTTTTGCTCAAATGATACTATGTGATTGAAAGCTTGGTCTTTGTCTTTGCTAAATGTCAAGATCTAAATGTTTTCCAGTTGTCGGTAGAGTCCTTCAGCACCTTTATGTACACTGCTGATAATGAGTACAGTGTGAGCAGCAAGGACCTGTAGCTGTCATTTTCGGTCTATCAATGACAGAATGGCCTTCAGAGATATATTCATCTCTTTGATGTCATAGCTTTGCTAAAGTAGGCCAGGTGAGGTCTCAGATCTTACAATCCAATGACGTGAGAAACATAGTTTTTGTCTTCATCAATGTGACTTCAGACAAATGGTGTTGGGGTTAATGCTACTTAATAAATATCTGCTGTTTTATAAAAAGAGGGATCTGTTCAGTCCAGCATTTTAAACATGCTAATGAGTAAGGCTTTGGAAGTGGTAGCAGGTACTCAGACCCGTGCATATAGTCATGTTGATGTCACCATTTATTTATTTATTTAAAGAAATTAAATTATTTTGTGTCTCTGAGACAATTTTTCAGGTAAACCTTTTCTTATGCACATTAAAAAAAGAAATAAGGACAGAGTAGGAGAAAAGGTTTTGGTCACATGAGGTTTTACCTCATACCTTTCAACAGATAAGACATCTTTTGGAAGTTAGATCAAGTTGAAACAAAATCCTAAAGACCTCTATCTGTGTTTTTCTCATGTCTGACCAAAGCAATACACGGCCACACACAAGCTGTTACATAATCATTGTATCGTNGTTTTGGATTATAAAGTTATAAAGTTTGGATTATAGCTGTTATTTTTTATTTATGTTCTCATCACAGACTCTGTAGGTTTGGGCTTATTTGCTGTTCAGTCAACACATTATCTGACAGCTTGTAGTTTTATATGTCACAATCAGAATTTATGTGCCAGACATTGATACATCACATTAACCTGCTGGCAAAGTTCAGTTTCGTTCGTTGATTCTGAATTTAATAGCAAATGTATTTATTTATTTATTTTTTTGTCATCTCTTTTGTACAGAGACCAGCATGGCAGAACAGTTCTCTCTTCTCGGGTGAAGTGTAGCATTTTGGTTGTTTTGCATTCGTCTGGATGTACTCACATGACTGAATGACTCACAGCTCCTCTCGCCAAGCTGACGTCAGCAGGGTGCACATACACGCACATGCTTCCTTTGCTGTGCCAGTCTTAGCACATTTCTTCCATTTGGCAATATCCAGTGATTTAGTAAGGATAGAAAGCATGCTGACGCCATTTCTAACATTAGATGCAAAAACATTTATGCTTTCATAATTTAGCATCTTTTTTTATTGCTATTTTTTTAGTCTTCATGCTTCTGTAGTATTGGTTGAAAATCTTCAACATTTGAGTAGGTGTTGTTTGTTAATCAGCTTCTGTTTTAGTTGTAATGTGGGATTTAAGCAATTTCTCACTGTGCTGCCACAAATGAGAGTGTGTGGCTACTCTACACTCTGAATAAGGGGGAGACCACATAGCAGGTAATCTCACTGGTAGCCAAAACATCTCAACCCATTTAATCCACCAAAATCTCACCATGATATTTAATCTGTGTGGAATTTAACCGGCCAAAACAAAAAGTTGATGAGCCAGGAAGGTCCTGCAGAATTCCGTGATTAGGTTCAGTAGTTCATGGAGGGTCAGAAAGCTGGTGCCTTGATATCTCCTGCAAGGCTGTATTGGCACTTTATCAATGGCCGAAATGGCAGCTGTTAGGATAGTGCAGCTGGGTGAGGTGTGGCTTGTTATCACCGTACAACCTGACAACCTAAAAGTTAGACTAAACACAAAATGGGATTTAGACAGAGCTCTATACTTGCCCACTATAGTGATGAAGGACTTAAAAAAAAAGAAAAGGATTATTGTTTAGATTTTTTACTATAGTATCTTGAAATCTGCAAACTTGGCTCCATGGAAAGATGCCTGTCAACACACCATAGATTTTGATACCACACATGTTGTCATTTGGCCTTCAGTGTCAAAGGGTAGGCTGCAGAAGTTTCCTTTATTATTATCTGGGTGCATGTGTGTTTGCGTGTGTGCTAGCATGTCCAAGATAAAACCTGTCAAACAGTGAAGGCGACCCCAACAGGATACGGGGCATCCCGCACGTGGCAGGACAAGACCTTGGGGCAGCTCAGCATCACTGTGATTTACTCTTCAAAGACAAGCTGATGATAGTATTTCATCTGCATCTTAACCCTCCTTAACCCACTAACAGGCTGTATACATTATGGTGTCATAGGGTTGAGTGTTACACAGCAGCTCAAATAAACAGTCTGCAAAGGTGACTCTTTGTGATGCTGTTGTCAATGTAAATTTTTGATTAACTGCTGTCAGTGCAACCAAAACACGCCTCAGTGATTTCTGGCCTCTCCGATCGAACAATGTTGGACCATGTAGACAAATACAAATTACTAGGAAACCCCACCAGTCATTTGATTCAGTTTAATGGTAGCTGTTTACTCACAATGAGCAAGACATGTTTTAACATAACCCTTTAAACAATATAGCTGTTTGAGAAGTCAGGGAGGGGTGCAGTATCACAGTATCTTAACAAAACAAAAAAACACTATCAGCAAGAATTAATGGGCATTAATCAGCCTGCCGTGTTTTGTTTAGATGATTTAGCTCTTCAAATAATTGAGACTGATTACATTATTGTGATTTTTAAGACTATGTTATGCCTTTGATGTAGTAGTTTGATTGCTTAATTATGCAAATACCACCCTTTTTAAGAACAATTAAATTATAATCAAGATATTCAAGCACTGGAATGGGGAAAGCATAATTGAATATATTGAATAAATAAAAGAAAAATACAAGTTAATATGTTCAAATCAGCTTGAGAAACAAGTTATTTTCATTTCATCTGAAATATTGTCGCCAGCTCTGTTTGTGCATGTGGAGGAGCTGCCGGAGACCAACCCTTTCTGAAACAAAGCAGATGAGATGACGGAGGCAGCGTGACCATAAGAGACAGCAAAACAGACTGTCTCGGCATTAGTTTATTGTTTCTTCATATGGTGCTGCAAAGTAGTGCAGTCTTAGTGAAAAGTAGTGAGTCCTGCTTTTTTTTTCTCCATAATGTTCCCAAACATATTAGTAACATTGTTTGGTACAAAAACAAAACAAACCACTTCTGTAAATATGTGTCATATCTATATATTACGTAGACCCCATTTTCGGAAAAAGGAAGGTTTTTTTTTTCTAGGGTTGGGAGAAAAAAATCGATTCACATAAGAATCGCAATTTTTTTTTTGTTCTTTTTTTGTTTTTTTTTTTCAAAACATGTAGTACAGGTTTTGAAAATAGAGTTCAAGTTAATTTTGTTATGAAGTATGTTCATTTAAAGGTAGATACATGTAGCAGTTTACTTCAGAAGGTCCATATTTTTCATTCATTCTGTTAGAAAGGTTTAAGATGTGGGAAGTATAACATTCAGAAAAGTTTTGTTTTTTTTCCTGTTTTTTCATACCTTTTTATCTGCAGTCCAAACTTTTGAAAAGAGAGCATAAGTTCTAATAGCTATGTTGCTGCTGAATTAATCATAAAAACAGATTACATGAGATGTGCATTTTTTGGGAAATACAGCTCCTGATGTAGTCTGTAGACATGGTCATCATTCAACTTTTTCACGTGGACTGGTGTTAAAAAAGAAAACTAAAAATTGCCTGTATTGAAGAATCACAATTTAAATAGAATCTGCACCTAAAAAATTGTAAGAGAATCAAAAATGGGAGAATAGCATATCGTACCAGCCCTACTGGAATTGGCACCCTTTTGTACTAAGAGTATTGATTTTGAATCGAAAATCGAATCGTCACCCAAAGAATCAGAACTGAATTGAATCGTGAGTTATTGTAATATCTATATTCCCAGTTTGTGGTTTAAAAAGCAACAAATACTTTAATCTGTAGTTTGATTAATTTGAACCTTTTGAGAATAGGCACAAGTTCAAACAAAAGATTTCTGGTGTGTTCATTGACCAATTCTCTTGTTTTTAGAACATTTGATTAAGAAAAAAGAAACATCTGGTGTTTGGAGCACATCAAAATAAGCTGGAATAGAGACACGTTTAGCATTGTGTTTGAATACATATAAATGTTTTAGAAATTAACTCTTTTTTTTTTTTTCTTGAAAATTTGTTTTGAATCTGACTGAGTTTGGCACAAAATGGAAAGCCAATACCCGTCCTTTGTAGATGTTACCTTTTATACCCAATCCTGACACCCTGACCAGTCACAAGTTAATCATTGCTTGTGGAATCTTCCAGAACATTGTTATTTATGTATTCTATAAACTATTCTATCTTTCATTGCCTGATTCATTAAGAGTGTGTTGCTGTTGTTGAAATTTTGATTAGTTTCAATTGACTAGATATGGTGGTGTTGGCCAGTGTAGATACAGACCATCATTTACTTTTGTTCTTGTATCTGTTAAATAATGTTGTGGAACATTTTATTTTTATTACTTCATAACATTATTGTTAAAAGCCTTAAGGATAATCAGTTGTGATGCAAAACTTCCATGTTCACCAATACACAAATGAGACCTGACTTAAACCTGCAGTCTAATGGAGCTGCTTTGAGTTCATCAGTATTTTCTTCTGTGTTTTTCTTGCTTGCTTGACCTTGATGTTAGTCTTCAGCTGCAGGTAACAAAGGTTATAGAGGAAGTAACTTATTTTTCCAAAATGCATCTGTCAGCTATAAAGGAACATTTGACAGCACCTCCACAGTATATTAACCGGCTGTGTTCAAGGCCGTGAAATATTATTTAATCTCCTCTTCTTCATTTCATAGGCAGGCAGGTTGATAACAGCCTGTCCTGTTAAAAGGCCTTGAATTATTTCCTGATAAAAGGGTCTTAATATCCTATTGCTTGAGATTTGTTTTGCTCGTTTTTAATTTCAGTATCATCACCAAGTCCACCACATTTTGTCCGCAGATGCTGAAATTTGAGATGTGTGCTTCATTAAGGTCTGGCATCTCCTCTGTCTGATCTGAAGGCAGGCGTCTCTCTGGGAGTCTGTTGTAGTTTGTGTCTCACCCTCTGCATGGGGTTTAGGTCTGGGCAGCTACAGATCTTAATCCACTGTCCAGCCACTGCCCAGGAGGGGGCACAGATAGCTTCGTAAGATGAGGGGAGACTACAGAGATTAAAGCAAAAGAAATGGACAGGAATCTATGGATCTGTGATAACTCGCTCTATTGGATTTGGTCAGGAACGTTTAACTGTGAATCAATTTCCAACTGTGGCTGGAATCTTAAAAGCTTTCTTGACCCAACCTATCAGATAATGCCAATGTAAACATTGTCATTTAATGAAAACAGTTTTACTTTAGAGTGACTTTGAAAATAAAGGAGAAAAAAATTGTGTTATAACCAAGTAATCAAATCATGTACTCTGTAAACATATATCAAGACATGCATAACTGTTTGCACTCATCTTCTCAACTGAAAACAAAGTGATTTCTTTATGCCAGTTTGTAACACTTTAAAGAAACTTTCTCACTACTTTTACATGCTTAGAACACTAACACAATGATACTACTGAAATCATCCAATGCATGTCTGGCGATCCTGATAAGATGCTCTGCAGGAAGTTGTAGTATGTGATGAGTTCCTGTGGGTCAAATGGTTCTAAAGAAGCAGAGTTCAGTAAGAAATGGAGAAAGGAAAAGGATGTAGATCATATCACTCAAAGAATGAGGATATGGCCAATGAAGACACTGAAAACAAGCTTACGGCCAGACAGGTTCCAGCGCTTTAGAGCTAGGGTTGATTAATAGAAAAGCTGTCGCCTCCAAATCTTTTCTTTTTGTCTTTTGCATTTTACTGTTTTTTGCAAGTGTTCCCAACTCTGTTGTTTCTTCATCAGTAGTAGGATTGGGATTTATTTCTTTAACAGTTTTGAGACCTTGGTTGGGAAGATCATTAGGGGGAGCAGGCAGTGCATTGCTTGAAAGGACTGGCAATTAGGTGATTAGACACCCTCATATAGTGTTGTTTGAAATAGCAACCAGTGTTATTTTAGTGGGGGGTGCGCCATCACTCAGGACTAATTCAGACTGGGAACCACTACTGCTGCAGGGGGAGGAGCACTTTCACACATAGTGAAACTTTGCTGATCAAGTAACAAAGTGGCCCATCAAACACCAGGATGCCAAATAAAGTCGCACACTGTGACTTTCCCGCTTCTAAATACTGCCAGTCTATTAGACACCTCTTACACCCCCCTCCCCCTCTCCGTGCCCTCTCCTGCCTTTACAGTCTGCTGCAGACTTCTCCTTTTTGTGGTGTCCAATAAACCATTAACATTTCCTAATGCGCTGCTGAATTTCACACCCAGGCTGGCATTATCCATGAGCATGCGAGAAAGCTTTATCCCAGGGGACGCAATCTTCATCTCACTTGTTGCTCCTATTAAAGCATCTTCTTATCTGCACCCTTTTCACACGTCAACATCCAAAGCCCATACCCTCCCTGAGCGTGCACAGTAGTCCACAGCTACTGCAGTGGGCTTTTTAGATAGGGATGCTACTTTTAATATATTCTGGTTGAATAGCATCTGAGTATTTCTATTATTTATTTTTTTCCTTTTTAAAAAATGTCTCAAATGAAATTTTTATATATATTTTGTGTTCCATCAGAAGTCTTTAGATAAAATAAAACATAAACTTCAGAAAAGCAAAACATGACATATATAACAGCACATTATTATCTATTTTACGAGATATGGCCATTACCATGCAGAACAAATATGTTTGGGTTTTTTTAAAGTGAAATTGGCCCTTTAACACCTCGTAGGCCTCCTTTAGATGCAATAAATTGAAGTAATAGTTTTGCTATATGATGTTATCAGTCTCTCACATCGTTGTGGAAGAATTTCACACTCTTTTTTTACAACATTGCTTCAGCTCATTGATGTTTTCAGGCCTTCCCTTGTGCACCACTCTCAATGTCCTGCCACAGCATTTTAATCAGGTTTAGATCTGAACCTTGACGGGGTCACTGCAACACTTTGATTATTTCTGTTTTATTTTTAGTACCCATAATTACTTTTGTTTTTTTATTTGGGCAATGGATGAGCAGAAACGGTTACCCCCCTATGATCATTGCTGATGTCTTTCCTCCTTGGCATTGTTTTAATAGACACCTGAATGCTCCAGAGCAGCAAACTACCAAAACTGTTTTTTAAAGAAGTCCTCAGACTTGTTTACATATTCCAGTAAGGGTGTATTTAGTATTTCATGCTCCTTCTTTTTCAGTTGCTTCTTTTTCATTTGATAATGATACAGTTTCACATAGCATGGTTTGTATTTATGTAATTTTAAAACATCGTAAGTACATGATGTTTTTTTGATTATGCATTGACACATAAAACACTAGAATTGAAAGAATGAACACTTTCTTATTGAATAGTTGCACAATGGCCCTGTTGCATCCAGCAATGAAGTCTTGACAAGGTTTGTTTAAAGTCCTGATAAATGTTGTCTCTGCAAATGCACTGGTTCGGTGTCAGTTGATTTCATTGACCACCATTTAAATGATATTTGTAGTATTCAGTATTATTTTGATAATGAAGTTCAATTACTTAAACACTCATAAAATACATATGAATGGTACTTAGTAGAGTTCAACGGTTAAATATACAATAAACAACAGTAACCTTTGTTTTCTCTTTATTTGAGATTAACCGGAATTGCGAAAAAATATTTGGACTCCACAGTAATGTTGCAGTTAGTCTTAGAGATGGAAGGTATTCTGATAGTCTCCTCCTATAAGCTTGGGTCACCTTCTGGGGGCAGGGGACGTAATGATTTCCCCAGCTGGCCCCCTGGGACGACTGTGCTCGTGCTCAGCACCTCTCCTGGCCGCTTTAAGCCACTACCATGTTTGTTTAGGGAAGATTAGCAACGTAAAACCCTTACAACATCCTGAACACACAGCGAAAGGGAGATGCGATGGAGAAGACAGCAGGAAAAGGCAATAGAGATTGATGGGTGGGATGACAGTGGAGGGGCAAGAGGATCATCAAGGGGAAAAAATTTAAGTAACTCAGATTGCTTAAAATGTTGTGTTTTTTTCTCTCTCTTTTCTGGACACGCGCCTGTTATTGACTTGTTTATATTTACCAGAATTTTACAATGTGAATCCATTCTCAGAGACCAAACTTGGCTGCCACATCCCTCACTAATTCTCCATGATGAATATTCATAATCACTCAGTCGCTTGGTGATGGTTTCTGGTGAAGTTGCCCGCTGGGTAGTGTAAAACTGTAAAGAGCATTTTTATCTTCATATTTAGTCAGGTCTCTGGGTGTGCTGTTGTTATGACTATAAAGCAGCTATGTGTATTCAGTACACGTACAGATTTGTACTAACAGCTTTCTGAAAGTAAATCAAGCCTAAAATATTACTTACATTCCCTCAGGCTCTGGCCTATTTCTTCTAGGTACATTTTCATACAGTATCGTTGCAAATAGCTAGGTTTTGCATCACTATTAGGCATTATAAATAGAATTATGATATAAGATGTTATGGTGCTCCAGGTGTGTCACAGGTGTGTGTGTGTGTGCTTAGCTGTGGCAGGAAACAGATGTGCAGTGATAACAACGGCTGCCCAGGTCTGGGAGACTATCAGCAGTGGCCAGCCTGCCGTCTCACTGCAGCTCTCCACTTCCTGTAGGTTTAAATCACGCTGGTCCATGATAAGGAGAGCAGAGTGCTGCGTGAGCAGCTCTTCTCTTATTGGGAATAATCTGTGACTGATTATAGACCTGGGTGAATATAAAACAATTGGTAGAATGGTGGATGACAAGGTAAATGACTGATTGCCTGTTGGAAGTCAAACAGTCTGATTGTTAATACACTCTTGCAAGCTGTGAGGATTATACTCATAAATGCTGAAAGTGTAAGAAGTTATTTTAACCATCTGAATTTTTTTTTTTTTTGACAGCCCCTGTCCAGAGCAAGGAATGGGGGATGAATTTAACCTCATGGATCATTCAGACCTTTATATCTTAGACTTCTGTAAGTATTCTTGTCTCAGTGTTGAGCTTTCTAGTCCATCAATTGTGCAGGGATCTTCAACTCTGGTCCTTAAGGACCTTCCCTGCTTCAGCACACCTAATTCAAATGAAAAAGATGATCTCAACACCGTTTTCTCCGGTCCTGCACAAGCCTGTTAATAAGCCATTAATTTGGGCCATGTGAGTGTAGGCAAGCCGCTAAAGCCTGCTGGACAGTGGCCCTGGGGACCGGAGTTGAAGAACCCTGGATTACAGCGTTGGTTCACACTCACCGCCATCTTTCACAACCTACTATTAACTATGTTTCTGTATCAACTGCCACACCAAGACAGTTGGTAACACAACAAAGCAGTTATACTTTCTACTGCAGTAAGACTAGACAAAACCGGAGTCGGGGGAGAATGATTACCAAAGTTATATTACATGGCTTGAGACAGACAAATGAAAGCCAGCGTTGCTTAGTAACTGGTGAACATGTTAAAAAAGGTTAGCTAGTTATTTACATAAGCTTAGACAGTTAAAACTCAAACAAATTCAATATCAGTCCTTGCAGATGTAAAGGCACAATTTGACATATTCTTAATGTATTTTACATCAGCAGTACTCTTCTGAGATCACTGCTTCATTTCTCTCCATACTGTCTGCCCGGCCTTGGCCTGCTTTGCGTTATCACATTAGACACTTCCGTCCGATGGACAACCAAATATAGCCATATCCTGCCTGCATGGGACCTGCTTGTAATGCTTTCAAGTCACAGTTTGGGCTTGTGTAGGTGGGCTTACACCAGGACTGGCAGTACCCAGTGGCATCCCCTGTGGCATACGCCTCCTCGTGCCAGTCACGTGTGCTTTCACATTGTTTATCACTGAACATATGGTGAAACAGCCATGACGAGGATAGTAAGAGGAAGTTCTTAGGTATTATTAGAAAGCAGGTTAGTAATGAAATGAATTGACGCTGGCATCATCATGATCTGCATATCCTCATGTGTGAATTGTGTTTTTTTTTTTCCCGGGCTGTTTTCCTGAGGATGAAGACAGATAATGATGATTTTTACACCAGAAATTGGAAATCTAACCCTGTCATTCAGAAATTCTGCCCAGCTCTGATTTGAATTCCCACAGCTGAAATGGATATATTTTGCATGGGTATAATTAATGCCTCTGACTCATTATACTTTTTCTTCTTTTCAGGCCCTAATTTGAAGACGTTATGCAAAATAGCTGTTATTCAGTACAGTCTGGAGCAGTCTGGACTCCCACATGATATCAGGTCAGACATACATCCAACTCTCATTAGCGCTGTTTTGTCATAGAAGTAGCATATTGTTGTTCATGCTATTTGTATTCTGCTTGTCATTCTTGGCATCACTCTCTCAGTAATGACGTTATTTATCAAAAAGGCAAATTATGACCCATTATCCTTCATTTAGCTTGTAGTGTCTGTAAAGTCAAATTTGAACATAATTATACCATAGCTCAGCTAATAGCATAAAGATTTGTATATCGAAGAATCAGACAATCATGTTGAAACATTAGCATAGTCTGTGTGACATTTTCAATCTGTGCGTTGTCTGTCTACGGATATACAAATTGCAGATGGGGTTCTTGACTGTGATGCAGAAGAAAAAAGAAAAAGAAAAAAAAGAACAAAAAAAACATCAAAATAGGAAGATGTGCTTAAAGCATGGGCATATTACAGCAAAACAAAATGTAGGCACCCCATAACAAAAATTTTACATAAGCTACTAGGGATGAGACAATACACTTAAACTGACGATATGATCCACCTCGATATGCCAGGGTCACGAAACAATATCAAAAAAGAAAAATATTACTGCGTAATTACAACTTGTTTATTTTTATTTCAGTTGCACACAGGGAAACACAAGGCCTAACTGGCAAAACACAAACAAGAACCCTCCCTTCATGATGTGAAGTTATCTCAGCCTCTCTTAAGTCATGGCCCTGGCCAACTATTGATTCTTCCTTAGAAAAACTATCATATCTAAATTAAAATTTCAAACTTTCAAACTTTAAATTTTATTATTTATTTTTGTATATTTTTTTTTAGTCTTTATTTTGCGATCCATTTTTGTCAAACTCGATGCGTTTCGTCACATTTTGTATCAGTATATTTCGCCAAACGATATTTCGTCCCATCCCTATAAACTACCAAAACTTCAGATGTTTGTGGTAAAACTAAAACAGTGAACCTTAACTGACTTATATTTTTTCAGATGGCAATCAAACAATGATCTCTGCAACCAATTGTCTCTTTCACAGACATGCTTTTATGTCTTTATTGGTAGTCAAATCATGTGGCAGCCAGTTAGGGATCTAGTCCCAGCAGAAGTTCACCTAGATTAATGGTTAAGAAGCTTAATTCCGCGGGCTGTTTTGCGACATGTAATGACGTTTTTGGCCTCTAGAGGCGCTAAACCAGAAGAGTTACGCGTTGTGACTTTAAATTTGTGTCTCTTGTTGCATAAAGTTGTCCATGAATTAGTTACAATTGATTTTAATGTTGTTTATCCTTTTAAACATCTGTTTGCTTTCTTATTTGAAAGAAAAACAAAAACGAATGCTGGGAGAATCTGGAGATTGAGGCAGAAGAGAAAGCAATCCGTGTCATTACTTTTGAGGATACTGCAAAGGAGCTCAGAAATACGAAGCAGCAACATAAAATATTGTTTTTAATTTTAAATCATCCTTCTTATTTTCTGCTGTACAATTATGTTTTAATGTTCATGTAAAGAACTTTGAATCACCATGTTGTTGAATTGTGCTGTACAAATAAGCTCACCTTGGCTTACCCTACAATGTGTCCAGGGATATCAAATGTAGGATTTTGCTTTGTAAGTACAAATTGAATTTAATAGATTTTGTCCTACTCATAGCTCAGGTAGCTGCAGAGTAGCTCGCACTCTTTGAAGCAATTGTGTCTAAAACTGAGGGCTTCCACTAAAGGGATTTTTTTTTACACACTGGTCCAGTGGAACCCGACACTAATTACTCCTCTTAACCTCTCATTTCTCTTGCACCGTCATTGTCACCTTGCATGCTCCCCACTTTGGTGTTTGCAGTTGTGTTTCTAACCCTTAGAGGGGTTTTCCGTGGGGTCGCAGGACTTTGGTTAACTCCCAATGCCCCTCAGTGGCATCTCCAGCTCCAGTGCCAATCTCCCCTCTTAAACACATACGCACACAACAAAAAAACGAACAAAGCAGTTGAGAGGGAGTGAGTGTGAAACCAGAGCCAGTGATAACAATCTGGAGCTCAACCTCTGACCTGTCATCAGGTCAGCGCTAGACCCTGTTGTCAGCTCCTGCTCCTGATGTTCACATTACAGCAGGGTCTTGTCCATATCATAGCTTTTGGGAGGGGTGTCACACAGCCATTTGAATGTCATTGCAGTAGATTTACAACAGTTTTTTCTTCTCTTTTCCCAAATATATGTGCCTTTCATCTTGTTGCATTTATTAATCAGCATCACATTAAGTCAATAAAAGAATAACCGATGAGAGGTAAAAACACAAAGTTTACCAGATCATCAACAGAAACCTGCAACAAGAACAAATCAAACCCTGCGTGCACATTATGCCTTGCCATATTCAACTGCACTCGGAGATATGCTAATTTCTCCTTTTTATCGCAGGTGGGAATTGGCAGCCATGACGACCAACAGCAACATCAGCAGGCCCATCTTCTCCTCACATGGCTGACGCAGCTGATTGTGAAACAGAACCAGAATTCTCTTTCAGGAAACTGGACTTTTATTCACTCTAGACAACTGAGCTCCAGAGGACTCTTTGAG
>JAPMNP010715839.1:0-10350 GCA_029874935.1 Atherina boyeri | reverse complement strand
TTTATGGCTGAGTAATCGTTTGAGTGGAGCTTTAGCTTTATTTTAAATCTGCAGATCATTCTAAAATTGATATTTAAAAAGAAATCTGAGGGAAGCTAAAAAGGACTCTGTGTCAACTTTATCTTAGTGGTTTCATTAATTTTCAGGTTCAATCTTGCAAGTAAATCTTAATGAGCTGCTGTGGTTACTTCTAAAGGATGAAGGTCAGATAGATCCAGGATAAAAGTGCACAACTATCCCGCTGTATATCATCTCGCTGTTGCAGTAGATTTTGCTTTCTGCATCTGAATGTGGACTGTGGTTATAGGAAAATCACCAGAAGCCTATTCATTCATGTTGTGATGCTGCCAGATAACAGGCATTGTGCAAATGAAGCTGTCCTCCGAGTCCTTAGTAATAAATGGACTCAAGGAAGAGGTGACACGATGGTGCTGGTGTTTACTGCAAATGTTGTCTTGAATCCAGGTGACAGTTTCAGGTAGCACCAAAATGGGATGAGCCTCTTGGCGAAATATGAGGTGAGCATAGAAGAATGTTTGTGAGGACGTGCACAGAGTTGCTTTTGTTTGGAATGTGTTTGTGTGAATGTGTGTGTGTGTTAGTGGACTCATGCATTCCAGCATGTGGGTGTGACATCATGAGTGCATTTGGTGCGCCTGTGCATTGGCATATACTGTATGTGTGTTTGGCAGTGCATGTGCGTGCATGCACATGCTGGTGGTGTCTATTGAGGACAGCCCAGTCTCTGTGACCAGCTCATTAAAAGACGTATGCTTGGCTGGTCCTTAGTCTTCTCTCCCTATGATGTTAGTGATATTGGCTCAGCACACAGTCCATTTTCTCCCTGCCTCAGCTTCATGGAGTAAAATTCTAGCATGCTGATTTATACAGCAAAGGGAGTTTTTCCCCAGAGAATATACTTTAGGTAGAATTAATTTTGTAGACATAGTATGTTCACGAAGTTAACAAAATACTGTACATTCGAAAATATCAGAATCAGAATTACTTTATTAATCCACCGCAGATCTGTTCCATAGGTTTTTTATTTTCCTAATTAATTTTTGTGTCCATCTCACAGGCACATGCTAATAGTAACTGCACAAACAATGAGGACAAAGATACTGATGCTTTGACAGACAGCGAGCTGCAAAAAGAGGATGCAGTCTGTGAACAAACGGCTGAAACTCACAGGTAGGAGAACAACTTGATGAAAACAAAATAAAACACTGCTAACTGCTGTACCTTTAAGCAGCTTTATTTCCTACATCTGCTTGGATTATGTGTCAAGCTTTGTTGGCTGGAGTGAAGTTTTGTTTGCTCATTGAGGTGCTTTGTTTCCAGCTGAGAAATAGAAACTCTTAAGCTAAAATCACTCTGAAGTATTAGAGTATGCAGCCTGTAACAAGCTGGACATCCAAGTTTAATTTGGAGCAAGCAGTGAGATCACGTTTTCTTTTGTTTTTTTATTTTTTTCTATTTATTTAGTTTTCTTTTTTTATTTGTTTAGCTTTTGTCCCATGACAGCAAAACCAAGTACAGCTGGACACTAAACTTTGCTGATAGTTATTTTCGAGAATTGAGTCTCCTGTGCCCCCTTCTGGTTAAATGAGCACATAACATAAGCACGAAAGAGTGTAGCTTAGTGTACTTGATAAAACATCTAAAAGAAGGTATGAAAAAAAACCCTTAACTGACCCTTTGGTGTTAATGGTAGTCTTTGGTTTTCCCCCTCCAGCTGTGTTGACACCATACTAAGGATTTTCTTCTTTTCTTTTCAGTCCCACACTAGTCCCTGACCTCCCATCTGAAGATAATGATACCACTGATGCTTATAGAGAACCAGATTTGGCTCCACTCCCAGAGGTTAGTAACTTTTTGGTTTCCAAACCTTTCTTTCTCATGAAATACATCAGATTATGTCCATACCATCCTGTTCGGCTCTAACATTAAAGGTGATCTATAGATTTTTTTTAAAAAGAATACACCCACAGAATATCTAAAGGGGTGTAGAATAAAAGTGTTCATTTTGGGAGAAAATAAATATTTTTTCCAAAAATTATGTTTTTATATTTTTTTATGGGTCCAAAAAACGTAAATATTTTCCTTTGGTTGCCTCGCCCCCCTCAACAGCAAGTGTCTCTCAGCCAACAGCATCAGGCCGTTGATGTCATAAGAAGTTGAGCGCACGGGATGCCAGATCGTTTGCTAATTTGCGTTTAATACCTTTAAGTATAGATGATACTTTGCAAACCTGCTTAAGAAAATATGTCCTCTTCCAGTTCAGTTTTTGTTGGGTAATAGTCTTTAATGTTAAAGGACATTCCTTTTGTTTGTGTCCACACAGATCTCCACGCCTCTTCTCGACACCAGCGCACAGAGATCCAAGGCAGATCTGGGTAAAAGGAGACTTCGATCGCGTCCGTCACGCTCACTCCGTGCAGGTTCAGATCAGAAGAACAAACTGGACTGGAGGGTCCACGACTCCACAGGTCAATGCAGCGTCTCTTAAATTATTCTAATCTCAATAGGGAGGTGGGACTCTTATTATTCTTCTAATCTACAATTAACAGCAATTTTGTGGCAAAATTGTAAAGAAATCGCAGATCATATTTCGACTGATCTGTCAAGTCTGTTCTTAGATGGAAAAGAAGCATCCACCATACAAAAGGAGTCAGATTCTGAGGAAGACCAGCCCAAAACAAAGGCTGTCTGTTCTCCTCCTCCTTCTTCCCAGAGAGTACCTATGTTCCCTGGTCCAAATGCTGCAGCCCTAATTGTAAGTGGTCAAAAATGGAAATACAATCATTTTCAATTTCTATTATAGTTAACAATCTGACAAATAGATTTCAATTGCATTATTTAAAATGTACTTATTTCTTGTTTAAGGCTCAGATTAAAAAGCGAACAGGTGGAGGAGAATCTGGACCAGGAGAGGAAACAAAAAAAGACAAGGGAGAGGAGAAAGAAAATCAAAATGAGGAAGTAGTGCCATCTCCCCAACAGCCCTCACGATCTCCACGCTTGGCTGCTCATCTCGCCGGGGCTGCACTGGTGCTGCCACCCCTTGGCAACAAAGACGGAGGGTACGCACAGAGAATGACAATACACTTTTAGAAATATCAAAATCCTACAAAGGATGACACCCCTGCAACTGTGTTTGTATTTATTCTGTGTCCCTCAGTACTGTTTCCTCGCCTGCATGGTTGAAAGAGTTAAAATCGAAGAAGCGTATGAGTCAGCATGGGGGTGAAACTTAGCCAGGCACAGGTAAGTAATTTAGTTTATTTAAATAGTAGACCCACATACAGTACTTTGCATATTTTTTTATTCAACTCACATTTCCTTATAAGGTCTTGAGCAATTGTTCACCAGGCTTTCTGAGAGTTTTTCAAAAGTTTTCTTCAGACATTGGCTGCTTTTTCTCTCCTTGTACCTGACCAGTTTCAAAGGAATATTTTTTTATGGTAAGCTTCTATGAATCATTCAGGCATAAAAAAGTCTCTACCTCAGGGAGTGAACTGTTGTGCCTACACATAGACAAATTAACAAAGAAGCTGTTTTGAGTTGTATCTGTAGACATTTTGTTAATGGCAAGGCCTTGTGATAGATTCGCAACCTGTCCAGGATGTACCCCTCCTCTCGCCTTAAAGCAGCTTGGATCGGCTTCAGCCCACGGCCCATGACCCTGAACCGGATTTAGCGGGTATAGAGAATGGAGGGATGGATGTTACAGGCAGCTTGTCACAAAGACACATAATTTGTTCCCTTTTCATAAGTTGCATCTAAAAAATGGCAAAAACATAGTTCAGTAGGCATGAAATAGTATTTTTGGAACAAAAAGGTGATTCTCAAACCGCTTTTGGTAAAAGACTTGGTTGATCTCAATACTATGTACAGTGTATCATTAGAAAATAGAGGAAACTGGAATGGTAAAAAAAAAAAAAAGAAGCGACAAGATGGAAAAAAAATATATATATATATCTACAACAACTGAACAGTATTTCAAAGTAAAGTCCTGAAGGAAAAAAAGAAAAAATCCAGCAAAGATCTGATACAGAACATAAAACGTTTTTCTGGCTGTTTTGCTGATCTGTCCACTGTTCACTGAATCACAAATGGTCTCCATTGACATATGGCTGTCAAGAAGCCATTTTTAAAAAAACATGTGAAAAGGTAGAAAGGAAAAAGAGAATACAGCCAAGAAGCCATTTTTAAGGAAGAAAAACAGGGAAATAAGACTAAGGTATGACAAATTACACAAGAGTTGATATGAAAATCAGTGGCAACAGGTCTGATGGCATGAGAAATCCTCACCAGAGCCTGGACCTCAACATTACTGAGGCAGTGTGGGGTCATCTTGACAGAGAATGGAACAAAAGGCAGAAACATCCAATTAAGAGCTTTGAAGAAGTCCTTTAAGAAGCCTGTAAAAGTATCCCTAAAGACTTATTCAAGCTCCTCTAAGAAGGTTAAGGCTGTGTTGAAGAATAAATGTGATGAAACTTTCAAGCCTAGAATTGTGCACTCTGTCTTGCCTCATATCCTCTATTTGTAACATATGCATGCCTTCTGTTCACAGACTTTTGATGTGATTAATTTATTTTGGTAAATTTGGATTACTTATGCATTACTGCAGGAGAGGAGGCATTATTAAAAGGAGCACATATTCTAGTGAGTCACAGAGCAACACGGCTGATTAGGCATGCTGTAACAGAGAGTGAGTGAACAAAACTTGGTGTTAGTGCTGTCAGGAGCATTCATTTTAATGTGATGCAGACTGTGAGCAAAGTGACAGCAGAGATAAAGACAGGAAGCAGGCCATTATCTTTGCAACATTTTCTCCTGACATGATCAGTGTAGCACAGTTGCATCATCTTTGCACCTGAATGCATTTATCTCTGCTTGAGCAGTTGTACTTGCCTGTGGCATCGCAGCATACAGCCACATTTTATCATGATGTACTTTCACAAACTAAATCCACCCATGGTAGAACAGGGTACGTATCGATTAACATATCAAACAAATTTCATTTTCAGCTTATTGCATCTTTTGTTCCCTATAGGAGACACTACGCTTTTGCTCTTGAATAGGAACCAGCTCATCTCAGCTGCTGCTGCTTACAGAAACTTGGATATGATTGCTTCACTCTGCACTTGGAGTGCCTTATTATGGATCTTTACTGAAACATGCTTGAGTTGAATTCAGGATTTCACTGGACAGCGGTGATCAAGAACTTTTATGTCTCGTAAATGCAATATGGTGCCAACCTTATGAGCCAAGACTGTGATGACAAGTAAATATTTTATCAAATGTTGTGTGAAGGCTCATTGGAGAATGAATACTCAAGTGTAATCTTGAGCAAAGCCATAGGTTGTCTTATGATGCATCCCTCTTTATAAAAACAGGGTCTTATAACACTATGTCATCTGCAGTGTAGCTACCTTTATATGCACACTTGCCTTTCTACTGTTGTAAGGATGCTCATTTATTTATATAATGCATTCCCTGTTCTCTAATCTATTATAACTAAATGGATTCCCCCAATGCTCAGATCTACAGTACTTCTAGCCTTTATCTGAAGCTCCTGTCCTAACCTTTAAAGAGTCCTACAAAGTTGTGCAGACCAGCCAGACTCCTCACAATGCAGACATGCCCACACTATCAACAAAAGCATAGACAGCTGTGTGTTTACTTACATATGTAAAAAAAAAGAGCTAAATATAGCATTGTGTGATAAAGCTTGTTTGTATTTAGTTTAGCTCGTGCAAATTGTCTTTTACGTGATGTGTTAAATCACTAATTGTCTCAAATGAAGCCTGAAGCACTTTACAAGTAATTATAGCAAATTGCCATCCAGTACATCTGAGGAATAGAAAAATAATAATAATGAACTATAGTGACAAAGTTCTGGGAGTTTGTTTTTTGATTGTTTGTTTGTTTGTTTTTTTGTTACTTCTTGGCCAGATTATAAGCATGAAATGTTTTATTTACATATCCAATATATTATTGACATCAATGAGTTTTAAGGGGCAATAGCAAATTTAAGAAATGTGTTTTTTAAAAACCTTGTCAGACCTAGACAATTGCATTACTCTGCTCTAAATCCTTTTATGTGCCTTTTTTAATACTGAAGAATGAATGCGATGAATTCTGTAACCATTTATGATCATCATACTGTTTGTTTGATGGAAACTGAGGGAATTTTATTAAAAGTTTTTTATGAAATTGTGTTTATTGTGTTTTTCTGCTGAGAAACTTTCACTAAATATTGCACAGTCAGTGAAACTGGAACATGAAGTGATAACATGGAGCCTTGCTTTTAATACAACATACTGGATAATCCAAGCGCTGAACCTTGTATTTATCTTTATGTAGCACATACAAACTTTTTTGGATGGTGGTTGAAGAGAAAAGTAAAGAAACAGGTAGAAGATTGGAGAGGTGAGCAAGATAGCTGGGTGGGGCCAATACTGCTGAGTGAGACTGATCTCTGTTCATTCTCTTGGCTGGCAGTCAGTGCTTGTGCCCACTATAGGATCATGGTCAGGATGGCAGCATGGGCAGAGCCGGGCAACGCTTGCCAGTGTGCCAGGGACAGAGGGCAAGCCTATTGAGAAGCAGTGTGATGGACACAATGGGTGCGACAGACTTGCTGCATCAACAGGCTTTTTGCTGCTGTGGCCAGAAATAAACCATAAATACCCCCACTGGCATCCACCAACCGCTCGCCAGGCCTCCACAACCACACACACCCTCACACTGAGACAGACAGAAACAGAAAGAAAAGACAGAGGAAAGACAGAGAGCGTGGCTTGTTCGGGGTGCAGTGAAGCACAAGCCATCCAGGTAAATGGAAACGTCTGGATAATCCCTGTCCTTGACAGGCCTTTCTGGGTTGTTTTTTTTTTTATCTCTTCTATCTGCATCCAGATACTGGGTTCTAAAGTAGCGTTATGTCTACATTATTTGTTTTTATTCTTACAACTCACATACAAATTTGATTTGAGTGCGAAAAAGGTGTGCAAATGTATTGCTGCTAGATTTGTGAGTTGCAAAAAGGGTCTGATTTTTCCAGCTGTCACAGGCTAGTCTGTGTCTAAGATCCTGCCAAAATCACAAGAACTGCTTTTCTGCATTTGTATATTTCACCTGCTGCTGAAATCCATTGGCGACATTGTTCAAACTCATCAGAAGTCATGTTGCCCGCAAAAACCTCTCTAGTCTTCTTTTTCTTTTTAGAAAAAAATGACAGAACAGCAGGGAACCCCAGACCAGCTGCCTGCAGAGAAGGGACAAGGAGGGGCTGGAGCAACATATAAGGTACCAGATTTATTCTGTTTACTTTGCAAATGGTACAAGCACATAACTGGTTAAGTTGGACTAAATACACCTCAGAAACAGATTTTGGATCACATTGTTTAACTTTCTACTTGTTCCTCTTTTGTAGTTGGCTGTATTTGAATTTGAGAACTTTCGTGGAAAAAAAGTGGAGTTGTCTGGTGAGTGTAAAGATGTGCTGGAGAAGACGCAAAAAGTTGGCTCGGTCATTGTGGAGTCGGGACCGTGAGTGACTCTCATTTACCCCTTGAATATCAATCCTGGCTTTCTGTCTTGCTTTGAATAAATGCACTTACATTTAATGTAATTTCTCAACATTGCCAGATGGGTGGGATTTGAGCGTCCAGGTTTTGCAGGAGAGCAGTTTGTGCTTGAGAAAGGAGAGTATCCTCGCTGGAGCACCTGGACCAACTGCCAGAGTAGCTACAATCTGAGCTCCTTCAGGCCTGTGAAAGTGGTCAGTGCTCATTACACTAATTGTAGACATTCTGCATTTTAGAGGATATTCTTTATCACACTGTATTCAATTATCAATATTATATGAGCACTTATAGATCACAGCTCAATATACTAAAACATGTTCTTTCTCCCTGCAGGACAGTGCAGATCACAAGCTGCACCTGTTTGAAAATGCAGGCTTTGAAGGCAGAAAGATGGAGATTGTTGATGATGATGTCCCCAGCCTGTGGGCTCATGGTTTCCAGGACCGTGTGGCCAGTGCTAAGGCTATCAGTGGAACGTAAGATATAATCACACTTATCAGTTCATATCTAACCAACCAATAAATAGATAAATAGATATATCAGCATAGATATAACCATAGCTGCCACTGTATCAAAACCAAAGCCATAAAACAATTCAATATATTTTTGTAGAAGACAATTTAATTGCATTTCTTTATAAAAGTGTTTGTAGTGTTGTTTCTAGCCTCAAAAATGTGATATAATTTGCTTTCCTTTGAAGGTGGGTGGGATACATGTATCCAGGCTACAGAGGGCGCCAGTACGTGTTTGAGCATGGAGACTTCAAACACTGGAATGAGTGGGGAGCCACTGCACCTCAGATCCAGTCCGTCCGACGTGTGCGGGACATGCAGTGGCATAAGAGAGGGTGCTATATTGCCCCTGCACCTGGCCCTGCCCCAGCCCCTGCACCTGGCCCTGGTCCAGCCCCTGCACCAGCCCCGGCCCCGGCCCCTGCTCCTGTACCTGCTCCTGGCCCTACACCGCCCAAACCCAATCCCAATCCCAACCCCAATCCTAACCCCACTCCCAAATCCCAAACTCAACCCCAACCTTAACTGCACACCTCTAACAGCTCCCACAGCAGCGGAAAGCTGAAGGCAATGGCCAGTCCCCAACCTATCTTCTTTGCTCCTTATTAGTTTAGGCTATCTGACCATGCAGTTTTGGAAAACTGGAACTGAAAATTATGAAATATGTATCTCTGTTGGAAATAAAGGTTTTGGCCCTGAGTTTGACTATGTTCATGTTTTTTTTAAAATTCATAAATCACATTTAGGCAGATGGAATAATGTGGGTATTTAAATGGTATTTTAATGAGTTTTTTAAGTTGATAAAATGGGAAAAGACTGAGGGCTCAGTATAAAGACTTTGACTATTGTTGAATGGTTGTGTGTCAAAATATCAGTCTATGGGCAGAATAACAAACTGGGGAGACGTGCTATTGTATTGTTGAGTAAATAATACTTTCTTACTTAATTAACTTAAATAGCATTGTGTGACCATGTTAAAAAAATTGTGTTTAGTGAGTTTTATAAACAAAAAATCTAGATAATAAACGCTATTATGACCCCTTTTTAAGAGGCATAGTATTTAGCAGTAGTAGGGTCTGCTCTGCTCAGAGGAAGCGTTTCATGGTGTGTTCAGCCATCAGTCATTGGCTTAAACACACATTTAGATCCGCCCACAAAAATTCTAAAAGCCAATCAAAGGCCATCTTCATTCACCAGGCACACGGGGTAGGCGGGAAACGCGCAAAATTTAAAAGTTGACCCGGAACAACCGGTGAAAGAGAGGAAAACAGTGAAGTCTCCGTCGTATTAGCGTGCGTATGGGAAACAATATTTTCAATTTCTACATGGCAGTCTGGTGATGATTTTTAAACTGCAAAAAATTATTTGTTAACGTGAATGAAAGACATTTATTGCGTGTTGCGCTCTTTGTTTAACAACGTCATGGACCGACGGTTGTTGCCGTTGACATAGGACAAGCGAAAGGGACGAATTGTCATGCGACGGCTGCTTTCGATGTAACAGAGTCTGCGAGTGTACAGCATTTCAACTTTTACTGGTTGTGTATTATTTGATCAGGTTTTCTTTAAAAAAAATAAAAAAGCCATGTTGAAGTTCAAATATGTGAGCCAGGGAAGCCTGAAAACGCTGCCTTCCTCGACTGACCTCATCACCAACCGCAGTTTGCGGCTCAACCAGGTGTTTCAGGTAATGTAATGTTTACGTGCACTTTTGCTTGCCTTTGACATTAATTTATTCTTTGTCTCACAGTTCTAACGGACTGGAACTAGTTGCAGTAACTGCAGTCAGTAGCTGACTTCCCTTTCCTGTGTTTGTCTCCAGGGAAGAGTTGACTTGTATGGGCAGCAGGGAGGATGCACTTTAGGACGGGAAGAGTTTCTGGAGGCTCTGCTGCTACTCTACGAAGAGTGCACTTCCCCAGAGCTTATAAAGATACATCACGTGGCGAAGTTTGTTAAGAAGTGTAAGCATAAATTCTACAAATCTGAAAAGGTTTTGTTGATTTTGTTTAATGGTTTGGTTGTAGCAGTTGTAGTATAACTGGTTCAGCTTGTGAACTTTCCTACAGCAATTGCCTTATTTATTTATTTATTTTTATCTTTGTCTTTTCTCCTTCAGTTTCACGCTTACATCTTCCAACCCCTTTTCAGACATGTCATGACATAAAGTGTGTGTGTGTGTGTGTGTGTGTGTGTGTGTGTGTGTGTGTGTGTGTGTGTGTGTGTGTGTGTGTGTGT
>JAPMNP010715838.1:0-10467 GCA_029874935.1 Atherina boyeri | reverse complement strand
TATCAAATCACCTTACTGGCTACAAAAATGCAGATAAAAGGTTTGGATATGAATTAAAATTGTACTCAGTACTCAATGATTTTAAAAGTAACTTAGTAGATTACATGGATTAATGAATACTTAATACAAGTAAAAGTGCAGACTTAAAAATATACTGATAAAAGTACAAATACCCCCAAAAAACTACTTAATTACAGTAATCTGAGTATTTGTAATGAATTACCTCCACCTCTGGTAAAAAAAAGTGCTCAAGAAAAACATCATGGACCCTGCCTTTAATGAAAATAGCCTAATGGACTGCAAGGGTTGTTTTTATGATGAGGGTGATATCTGGAGCTGTATCTGTAACATGGATGTGTGCATTAAAATGTATATTTTCCTCTGAAATGTGGAAAAAACATTACATTTCTCTCAAACCTCCTCATGAAAGCAGTCAAAGTGTGTAGCAACTGTGCGTTTTAGGCTTCTCCAGAGCCTCCACCACACTGTTCAAATCCGATTAATACCTCACCAACACTCGTCCATCTCAGGTATTAATGGATGCCTGCCAGGCCAGGGGTCGTGAAATCATCATTATTGCCACGGAGATGGGTGCGAATGGAGGCCTAGTGACCAGGCGCTACCTGAATGCTCCCCCATCCCCAGACACCTCGCCAGTGTCCTGCATGTCCCCGTCGGACATTGTCCTTAAGACAAGCTCACCAAACTCACCTGAGGGAGAGAACATCTTCAGTTTTAGAGGAGCAGGTGAGTGATTATTTCTTTGATTGTAAGTCTGAGGAAATAACTATTGTTTGCTTTTTTGTAGGTCACTGACACATATTTTCCTCAAAATGTACTTGAAATAGACAATTACAACTAATTTCAAGCCTAGTTTTACTTGAACACTTCACATAATACTAAAATATCAAATGTGATCATATGCAAGTTGTTTAAGAGGATCTGCATCATCAGTGTGTTTGTATGCAGACACTGCAGCCCTCCTGCATATAGCAGATCAGTGTTTGAATAAGGCAGGTCTAGACAGATGACATCAAATATCTTATGGTTAAAATTATACATTTTCAGCTTCATTCCTGAGTAGAGAGTTTAAATCTGTTGCTGTGCTGAGATGAGGCTAAGTCTAGACTGTTGCACACCCCTGACGCCTAATCTATACCACATGTCAGATTGTTGTTGGAGGAAAAAGTAAGCTGTGCAAGATTATTTACTTATTTACTTATCATTACTTACTTATTGTGTGAAAAACGATACACTTAGTCAATAACCTGTAGAGTCACCTTTAGCTGCGATAACTTGAAGTATTTTCTGTATCATGTTACTGTGGTAACCTATTCTTCTGTACAGAGTTTTTTTGACTGGGAGCATTTGTTTTTGACTGTGCTTGGGGTCAACGCCCTGTTGCATGACCCAGTTTCCGCCAAGCTTTAGCTGTCAGACAGATGGCCTCAAATTTGACTCCAGAATAATTTGCTAGACAGAGAAGTAAATAACTGCAAGATGTTCATGTCCTGTGTGAGCAAAACAAGACAAAATCACCTTCCTTCCACCACGAGACAACTGGTTTAAGGTGTTTGTGATGATATACAATTCAATTCCCAAAAAGTTGGCGTGATATGAAAAATGTGAATAAAAACAGACTGGAATGATTTGCAAATAACATCGACTTGTGTATCCTATTACTAACAGAACATGAACAACATATCAGATGTTGAAACTGAGACATTTTACCATTTCATGGAAAATATTAGCTCATTTTGAAGTCAATGACAGCTGCACATCTAAAAAAGTTGAAAGATGGGGAACGAAAGGCTGGAAAAGTAATTGGCACAAACTGAAAACAACTGGAGTAACATTTGAAGACTAATTAGGTTAACTGGTAACTGATCAGTAACATTACTGGGTATAAAAAGAGCATTTCAAAGAGGCAGAGCCTCTCAGATGAGAAGATAGAGAGAGGTCCACCAATCTGTGATAAACTATATCTAAATATTTCGCAATGATTTAAAAAAGTTTCTTAGTGTAAAACTATGAATACTTTACCCCAAAATCTACAGTATATAATTTACAACTATTTTTCTGTTTTACTGTGCTTAACTTTCACCAACCATGGTGCTGTATGTCAGAGTGTTTCTCACTCCCGGTCATCAGGATCCACCTGACTGATCACACCTGGCTGATATGAACGGATCATTAACAAGCTTGCAAATAACTTAGTGAATAGGTCTATTAATCTAAATCAGGTGTTTTGGAGTAGGAAAATGTCTCAAATATGCCGGGTAGTGGGTCCTGAAAATCCAGGAATACGAATAAGAATAAGGCGGTAAATAATGGCTAAATATCCTCAATTTGGCCTCATCTGTCCAAATGACATTACTCCAGAACTATTGTTCTAATGCAACAAACCTAAGCCATATTTTTATCTTTTCCAAACATGCCAGACGTATTCAGTCTTTTTCTAATCATGCTGTCAAGAAACATAAAATATTTAACATACTAGCTGAGGCATGTCAAATTTAAGATGTTGCTCTTGGGTATTTTCCTGTTTTTCTGAACACTGCGCGTTCTGACCTTGCCAATTGTGGACAGCTAAATCCATTTCTGTAATATCATTACTGTTGTCTTCTTGGCATTATGTCAAAAATGGCAGAGCAACAGAATGCTAAACCTTATTGATGGAAAAACATACAGAAATGCCAACCTACCTTTCTTTTATAATACATTTGAACTGAAAATGGGTGCACATCCTCTCTACCATACTATATAATGTGTTTCCTTGTCGAGATGATAGCGTTTAGTTTAGCCTGACGCTGGTCCACATGTGGGATTTTGACACAAACTGTCTCATTGACTTCTCCTAGGCAAACATGCAAGTGGCACCTACAGTGGTAGCAGCAGACATCCCTCCTCTGAGCTGAGTTCACTGAGCCTGTGTAGCACTTCAGCTCCCAGAAAGAGGGTATCATCTGAACCTTGGCTAGCCATTCACAACCTGGCCTGTCTGAACAGAGCTTATGAGGAGGGCATGAGGGAGAGGAGCCTGAAGGAAGAGGGAGACGGGCAGGATTTGAGCAAGGCGGCAGGAGGAAAAGAGGATGAAGGTGAGGAGCTACAGTCCACGGATGAGGAAAGTAAGGAAGGCATGGCTCAAAAGAGGGACGATATATATGGAGGAGAGAATTACAACAGCTGCAGCAGGGATTTCCCTCTGAGGGTTTCTCAGTCGGTCCTCTCGCTCACCAAGATGAGCTCCTCTCATGCGAAGCCGAGCTGTGCCATCCATGAAAGGACTCTGACAACAGGAGGGTCAGCAATGGAGAAGAAGCCTCCGGTCGGTCCGTCCAATCACTTGCAGCTTCGCAGGAATACCCTCCCGTCTGTCACAGTGGTCCCACCACTCCCCCACCTCCCTCCCTTAGTGAACCAATCAGACTTTCCCCTTCAAGTGTCAACAAGTGTTTTACCCTCCAAATGCAAGGCCACTGTGTTCCTGCCTCATCCACCCTGCTCTTCCCCCCCACCCTCTTCCTTGACAGCATCAGTGAGACCAACATTGCTCCCTCCCCTAGCCCTCACCTCCTCTGCCACCTCCCTGGTTGCTCCCGCCGCTCACTGCAGCAGTGAGAGGAGCAGGAAGTCACTGCGTCGTCACTCGGCACAGCTTGAAGGAATCAGAGGAGCGCACAAGGACCACGTAGACTTCTGACACCAAATCATTGCACAGCATTTTCTTTATTTTAATGAGTATTTTTATTAAAAATTCAAGCGTGAGTCTGACTTTTGGGCTGCAGTGAGGTTTGTTTGGATATTCGGTTTAATCTTCACTGAACTTGAGCAAGCTGCTCGATTTAAAGCTTTGCTAACCTAACACATTCTTTACTAAAAGAAAAAGCGAATGTTCATGGCAAAAGGAGTGAAGTCATTTTATTTGTTTTTAATATGTATCTACAACAAGGGGGACACAGGCAAAAAACGACTGACAAGTTGATGAAAATTAAAACAAAAAATAATAAAATACATTAATTATCAATGCAGATTTCCCAATTTTTTTTCCAATAAGCAACTTTTTTTTTTNCCTCTTATTTTTTTTTTTTTTACTACACAAGACATTTAGGATCTGGAACTACCCTAACATGAGATACAAAGCAACTCCCCAAGGACAGACTGCCTCATATTCAATACTGCTTTGTCATCAAGAGGAAAAATGAGGAACTGAACAGAAAAAATCTTTACTTTCAACGCCCCAAAAGTCCTCTTAACCCTCCCTACCCCTGAATGTTACAGTATTATACATCAGCACGATAGAAATACAGAAATGATCAACGTTGTGACGGCTTTACTTACAGGACAAAGAGAGAAGTTGGACTGCTTTTTGTACAACACGATTTCAGAGTACAGCGAAGGAAACATGTTCCTGCGCTCTGTCAACCTCTTTCTCAGCAACAAATTTGTCCTTTTTTTTCCTTCCTCCTTTTTCTTTTTTTTTTTTAAACTCTCCTGCCCCATTTAAATAGGTTTAAAAAAATCCTTCATAGTAAAGCATGTACTCTGGTCCCCAGTGTGTTGGATTGAGAGCCAGTGTCCTGTGTGCTCCGCTTTCGGTTTCAGTTGTGTCAAAAGAAGCTGAACTCCAAAGTCTGTCAGAAATGGCAAAAATATTTTCCTTTTGTAACTTTTTCTTTTCCCCTTCCAAACTTTCCAAAAACAGATGCAAAGGAGGGAGAATCGTGTTTAATATTAAGATGCGTTTTCAGGGAAATGCGTGCGGCATCGGCTTTACCCCACATTCATCTGCAAATGATTTCCTCCCTTGTCACAACTCGGATGAAGTGTAAAGCCTCACGTCTGTCTGTGATGAGGTGAAATAGCATATTTGTCTATAGCAGCTCCAGTTTCTCGTCGTTCATATTATTTCCGAGTAAAAGACGCGTCGTCTTTGAACAATTACACACAGTTGCCCATATCAGCACTTTTCTGATCAACTGTTAAGTTGTGATTTGAAATATCAAAACATGTCAATGATATCAAAATGCATTTTACAGTATTTACAAAAAAAAAGAAAAAAAAATTGAAACCAAAAGATGGAGAATTGTACAAAAAATTAAATCAGAGGAGGGGTTGGTGTGTGATTGAGTGTCTGTGTGTGAATGCTGTCCAAATTCAGGAGGACAGAGGAGGGACGCCACCTATGACAGACCACAGAGCAATGCCTTGCTTCTTCCTCACCTGCTATTCTCTTACATGTAAACACAGAGGATCCAATCAGAAAATAGCTGGAGGTTCTTTCACCATTTGAAGAAAAAATAAAATAAAGGGTATCACAGCGAGTATGACAGGCAAAAGTCTGCAAACTAGACTGACAAATGTGGAAAAGTAGACTTCAGTAAAGCACACACATACATCACAGTGTGTTGGGAACTTATCTGCAAATAAAAAACAAAACAAGCGTTCACTACATGTCAGCAGGCAGACAGTAACACATGAAGTGAAGAGTGACCTAAGTGGGAATGAGCATAAATGGGAGCAGCAAGAGTGATGGGGGGGGGGCTCAAGCAACTTTGGGGCTCGAATGGAGTGATCTGATGATGCCTGACGGAGATGACGAGATACTGCCGAGTGGATCTGTATATTTACACAGTTGCTACTTGTTCTGCAGTTGATATTAACCAGGGATAACACATTTGAAAAAAAAAATTAACAATGATTCATAAACAAATGAAAAGAACATAAATAAATAGAGCTGTGCATTTCACTGCAAGGAAGCTACTAAAGCAGGAGATGCTTCTGCTGGTGAACAGGAAGTTTTAAAATTTAGATCTTTTAAAATGCTTACCTTAGTGAAAGATTTTTTTTTTTAAAAGTAAATCAGTACCATGATGGACAAAATCTTACCAGCAGGGGGCAGTGTGCCAACACAAAGCCACATGTTACACAGCAAATTATTTTTTGACTTGTGTGCACATATGCGGTCTTCATTATAATAATGTGCCCATAAAAACAGAAATTACAACCTAATCTGAAAATGATCATACCAATATCATTAACAACAATAATACAATAATAAAAATAGCAATGATACAATACATACACAAAAAAAGAGAAAAGAAAAACATGTTCACTGGTCATCACAACACCTGTTACAAATGTACACACATGGAAAACAACATGGGGGGGACAAAGGGGCCATTTCATCCGACCCACCAATGAATCCGTCAGGAACAGCAAAAAAAAAAAAAAAGGGAAAAAAAAGATGATTTAAAAAAGAAAAATCCAAAGTTGTGTTTGAGAAGCTTCCAGGCATCTGCGTCCGTGAGGGAGGGCTGTGTTATCCAGTCTCCTCTCTCCCTCTTTCTCTCTACATGTCCTCCTTCGCCCGCTCATTGTCTAGATCCTGACAGGAAGCCAGAGAGGCTGGGGCCGGAGTCAGAGAGGAGGCTCTTCCTGTTGCTCTGTGACTGCTTCCTATTCACACCTGCAGCCATTTTGCATGCTCCAGGAGGGCCCGTCTTAATCAGAGTCCCAGCATGCTCGAGGGCGGTCCCGGAAGGCTGCATGGCCGTTGAGTTCCCGATTGAGAGGAGGAAAAGAGGGTTGGCAGGTTGGGTGGAAGTGGATCCCGTAAGGGAAGGGGGCAGAGGGAGTGTATGTGTGTATGCATATGTGTGAGGAGGGGAGGTGGTCCAATCCGAGGTGAAGTAAGGATTGAATTGAAGAAAATTTAAAAATAAGATTAAAAAAAAAAAAAAAAAGTAAATCAGGTGCAGGGACACAAAAAAGTAGGAGGAAGAAACAAAAAAAAAATACAAAAAAAGAGGGGAAAATAATAAAATCACACACTCATCGTCATGTTGGGTGAATACTGAAAAGAGAGAGAGGGAAGGGGGAGGAGGGCACAAATGAGTGGATATGTCACTGACAACATTTAAACACCAGAGGGCGCTCAAACCCAGCCCTGCAGAGCTAGAGGAAGCGCAGACTTCAGGTTCCAGCCAGGCTGTAATACAACAGACTCAAGCAATCAGCACTGGGATGATTCTGTTACTGTATCTCATGATGACGGACAAGTATCAAACCATATTTAGATTCAGACAAGAAGTTAGTCTGAGTTTGCTTTTCTTCCTTATATTTACATGACAAACACAGAGGTCAAACTGATCTGATTTTTACTGATTTAAATGTTTTATTCCTATGATCAGAGCCCTGCTGCTGATTATTTGAATCCAGTGTTGGAGCCTAGCTGTAAGTCCAGCCTGCACACCCCGTAGCTCTCCAGGATGAAAGTAAGAGACCGTCAGAGATTTACAAAGTGCAAGGAACAGTACCCCCCTCCACCTGTCATGCTCCTAAACACACAGCTTGGCATATTCATACAAACATATCTTGCATTCTTTAAATCAGATTAATTAATCCCCAATTATGTAACTAATTAAAGCTAATTTAGCTCAGTAGGTATTCATAGCAGTCAGCTGTGATCACATCAATGATACAGAGGGCACAAAATGAATTTCACTGATTAGTAAGCGGCTACAATGCAAGCAGAACACAAGCTATAAAAACATTGTCTAGGTTTTTGATACACAAATGTTAAGCATCTTCCTCTTTAAAATTTACAGTGCTGTGTCCCAACCTTAAAAGTACATCATAATATCATATCTAACTTTGAAGAGTTAAAAGATTTTGTGTTAAACTAGTGTTCCTTCAAACATCTGCTTGATTCCTTGTTACAAAAAGACATGAGGTTCAAATCTCACTGAATCTACTACAGTATGGGATCACTTGGGTCTCAATGTGTTGCCATGGGCCATGCTCATATTAGCCACTTAGCTCATCTGCCTCAACAGAACTGATGCGGTAATAAAGTGCATCTCATGTGCATGAAAAATTAAATGCTTGTTAATGGTTGGCATCACGCAACTTCTTTTGGTTTTTTGCTACAGTATGTCCACACTTTGAATGGAGTCTTCTCATCCACGATGGTTTATTCAGACTGAATCTGACTGCCGCTGGATTTCTGGTTTCTATAATTCATTTACTTCGTTGAGTTTTAGTAGGATTTCCATAAACTGTTGGTGAATCAGGTATGTTTGAACCCATCAAGACCTGTACTCAAAACTAAGTTGTAACTGTTGCAACTCTTATAAGTATTTCTTAAATAAAACAAAACAAAGTGAAGTCTGCAAAATTGAAGTGTCAGTTAAAAATAACCTCGCCTCCGCTAATAATGTCTGTCTTTATTCAATGATTGACCTACATGGCAAAAAATAGAATAATAACTAACAAATAAAAAAGGGACATAACACACATTTTCCAGAACATCAATATAGTCTGAGATCAATTAAGAATTAGCTAACCCTCTGCTTGCATTCTTCCACTGGTTTATGTCAGGACAGCAAGGATAACTGTTAAGGGTTGTGAGATGTCATTATCGCACTCTACTCACACTTTCGCTTTGGAATGGGTTCAAGAAGTTGCCGCCCATTTCGCCGTCATCTCGCGGCGTTCCGGGAGGGTTGTTCATACCCCCCATGTTGTTAGGAGAGCTCTGGAGTAAACAAGGGTGAAACAAAATTATAATCAGCCTGTTATGGTTTGAATCTCAATCTTGTCATTTTTAGCACTCGGTAAATGCATTTTTTTTAGACAATGTTTGATTTTTACTCACCTTTGGCAACCCATCCATATCCCCCGACCCTGAAGAAATAATAATAAATTGAAAAAAAAGATTCATAGTTGAGTGTAATTCAGATGCATATTGATGCATTTCACAGGCTGCAGTGATGTGTTTAAACCCACCTAGTGATCCATTCATGTGGTGCGGCTCCATGGCGCCCATAGCTCCCATGGGCCCATCAGGCCCCGGTCCCATAGGGAACTGGTGAAAAAATGTGAAACAGCTCTATAAATTCTCCATTTTTTGCCTCAAAAATATAACTGATCTTTTAAGATTATGGCAAAGCTGAGATTATTTAACGCATCCTCCCTGGTTCATTTTAGTCAATTCTTACAGAGTGAAGTGTGTTGGCATTATTTTCCTCTAATGTTGAATTATACTGGTGTCCAGTCATTTAATTTTAAGTCCTGTTTGTGTTGGGTCTTTTTTTTGTATAGTTCTCATCATTACAACAATTTGAGTAAATTTATTAATCGGCAATATTGGAAATATCTGAAAGCTAAACTTTCAGATTAACAACATTCAACTTTTTTGTTAAAATCTCTGTTAAATGACAGAAAACTCACATTGGGTCTGTTCCCTCCAGGTCCAATAGGATTCATCATTGTGTAGATGTTTTCACTGGAGTTAGTGGAATCTAAAAGAAAAGATAAAACAAGAAAAATCAGTAACAAATCAAAATGATAAAGTCAAAGTGCATCAAAGCTATGGCTATTTTTTTTTTTTTTTTAAGTTTGAAAACATGAGAACAGAGGGATGGTGCTTGATGGTGAGGGAACCATTTCATGCTTGTTTAGTGAGGGGAAAAAATGGATAGGACATTTGTTTTTGAGACCAGTGTTAGTGCTGGGGACATAGTTAGGTGACGCACCACCTGGGCTGGGCATGATGGGAGTTCCAGGTGGACCTCCTCCGCCCGGCGGACCCTGAGAAAGAATCAATGATTAAGGTTTAAATGATACGCAAACATATTATAGTATATCCTAAAACGTTTTGTCTTTATAGATTTTTAACTCACCACATAGTTTCCAGGAGATGAGGAGGAGTAGGCTATCTGCCAGAGGAAAGATGACACACATATTTGAGAGTCATGAGCTGTTCACACACACAAGTGAGCCACAGCGGTTACATGAAAAACCCATTAAAACTAACTGATGGGGCACATCAAACTTTGGGTTTGAGCATCAACAAATCTGACATAATCTAAAACAAAACTAGACAAACCACATGAATCAAGTTAACTTTTAAAGTGCAAGCTTTGCCTTTAAATAAACTAAACTAAACTAACAGGTGCTCCTATCATTTCACCCACCACCTGTATGGTTTGTGTTCAGTGTGCACATGCAAACGTTTCTGACTCACAGAGTTAGCATTAGGCCCTGGCCAAGGCCCCCTTCCTCCAGGACCCCTGTGGAAACGGCAGATTGAGACAGAGTATGAGAGCAAGAATACAAGAATAAACAGTGAAAGTACTGAAAAACTACTTTTAGGTAGGGCTGGGCGACAAATCGCTTTTATTGATCGATTACAATTTGCCGTTTATGACAATTTATTTAGATTTTTTTTACCCCTGTAATATGAACAGCAAATGCTCTTCTTAGGCTTCCGCAGTTAGCAGTATACAGTGTGTGCATACACCCCTAGCAAAAGTAAACACAGCAGCTAGTAAGGAGGAGCTCATTCCTAAACAGGTTCAGTGTTATCATTAAAGTCCCACTCAGATGAAAATCATGTTTTCCGTGTTCTTAACATGTTCTTGTGGCATTTTCCTAAAGCTAGAGGACATGTCTTGAGAA
>JAPMNP010715837.1:0-14618 GCA_029874935.1 Atherina boyeri | reverse complement strand
TTTAAAATAAACTTCACTTTCTACCAACACTCTAAGTCTGCGTTTGAGTTCCTGGCCCCGGAGATCCTGACAATCTGTCTTGGTAATCACATCAAAATGAGCCTCCACCCCAACAAAGTCCTTGGAATCAAGAGTCATGCTCTTTCTTGCAGTTTTGTAGCCTGTGAACACAACATGGAAGATATAGTCTCAAATGAGGTGTCAGTCAAAAGCTGACAATGCCAGCTACACTTTGAACTAATTGTATTAAGATTGTTTACTTACACAGCAGAGTTATAAATCAGATGGATCAGTCAGCAGCTGGCTCATTAGAGATGGTATCAAAAATATGTCTTTCCAAGAAAACCACCTTCACAAGACAAGAAACACTTTTGTTTGACCAAGAAACGCTTTTTTACCTTTTTAAAAATGCTCACAAACATTCATCTTATGTCCAAAGTGAGTTAAGAGTTATACTGGAACTGCTTATGTAGAATATGTCTTCATGTTTTCAATTTGCACATTTTAGTAATGAGTAAAAGTCATTTCATTGGCTTCCTGGTCAACACAAAATCACCCTTTAAAATCTTCTTGCTTTTTTCTACGAGGCACTTAATGTTCTGGCATCTCTTCCTTGCTCACTGACTATAACCCTGTCAAGTCTCTCAGTTCATCAGGCGCAGGACTTTTATTTGTTTCCAGAATTAGATCGAAAACCTGCTGAGGGTGCTTTCAGTTACTGTGGTCCAGCTTTCTGGAACAAGCTGCCTGCAGACCTGAGGTCAGCTGCCACTGTTTCTAAAGGAAACTCTCTCCTTCTTATGGGGCTGCAGTTGCAGTATGTATATTTGGGTGTGTGTGCAAATTTAAACTGCATTTTTCTGTGCAGTTTATGTGTGATCCCGTTACTGATGTAAGAGATTTAACTTTTCTGTTAATAAATATTACATTTTGTGTGTATTTTTGTACACAAGCTTCAAAATGTGTGTACTAATATACAGGAAAAACTGATTCTGCATGGCTGAAGGAACAGAAACAAGAAGCATTGTGCATCCACACAATATGGCAGAAGGAAAAAACGACCCATGGAGGCCTCAACATATAACCCACCAGTTTATGGTCAAATTGTGGAAGAGAGGAAGCAAATGCTTGTGCAGTCATCCAAAACTTCATTCCAATTTTTAAAAAAAGAAAGAAAGAGAAGATAAAGAAATCAATTTGACTTTTCTGAGCAAAAAAGGAGGCAAAGCAAAATAACAGAGACAAAGAAGTGCTTCATTTTCAGAAATGCAAATGAAAAGCTCAGCACATTGACTGATTTTGCAGTAAAAGTGAACAGAAGTGGTTTTAGTGCAGTCAGACTCCAGATGATGAGACTGAAGATGGAATATCGAGATAACTCTGTTTTGATGCAAAACAGTTAACTAGTTTTCATTTCTGAGAGTTTTAGGCAAAAAAGATTCATGTGAGATCCTTCTGCATCACATGATTATGGTAGCCAATCAGATGTCATGATGTCATGATGCTGCTCATGTTAGTGATGATGAAGTTGTGTTCTAAGATCCTACTGGATTAATGCAGGCTTTTGCACATTAAATTCTATTTATTTCTTATTATGCTATCATATATTTGATCTTATCATATTTGATTCAAGAAATTCAAATAAATTTACACCAATCTGTTATCTAGGTATTGAATTACTTGATACGATCTATTTTTTTTTATCTTGTTTTGATTTTATTTACACATTCATGTAGTTCATTATGATTTCAGAAGCATTTCTTTCAAGTCTATGTTCACAAGTTTTATTCAAATTTCATATTGGCCTTGCATTAAATATATCAACCAATCTTTATTGATAGCTATAGCACTTTCCATGCATGCGTACAAAAATGCTTTACAAAAACATAAGCAAAACTAAAGTCACAAAAGAGGTTGCTATGACAACAACTCGGCCCAACCAACACACACTCACACAAACACAGCAGAGGAAGGGCTATTGTGAGGAAAAATCAGAGACCTAATCATGACATTACACAAATATCAAAACTAAACAAGGAAACAGGGAAAATAAGACCAAGGAAGAAGTAAATGAATCAATAAATAAAATCAAATAGTCATATGAATGCACAGTACAATTGTGTGATATTCCTGTAAGTGGCAAAAAATATCGGTATTGGTATCAGTATCTTTTTCGTACGTATCTGTATCTGTTTAGATATATATGAAGAAGTACCATAAACCAATAGTATTGTATAGACAGGAAAAATATTGTCCGTCTCTAACCAGAACGTGAGGGCGTGGATGAACCTCGCTGATTCTCAATATTAAGCCATTTAAAACAAAAACATCTGGATTTCCTGGACTATCCACTGCAACCACGTTCTGTGCGAACATCCATGGAGAGTTTACTGCCCTCTCTTTGACCTCTTTAGATGAGGCTGCAATTGCTTATTCATTTTTTTGCACTGGACAACAAAACATGTTCTAGGTTCTTAGTTTCTCGTTTCTAATTCTTATAGCTTAAGAAGAAACAGGGCATCTATAGGTTCTTTACTGAACTGCATTTGTTCATAACCTTCTGGCAGGCCGAACATGCTTATCTTTCAAATGGCTATTGAGCACTAACAAGCATCAGGAAGCATGAGCAATAAATCAGTTTATGTAGCAGTTTTAATGAGAATTGGTTTTCCCTTTTGGCTCTGTGTGCATGGGTGGACCGAGACATTCACCGCAGTTAATATGGCCATGCTGAAACCATGAAAATAGTTGAGTTTAAATATTTTTCTTCTAATTGTGTGACCCCATGCATGAAATCAAATTACAATATTGACACTTTAAAGTTCACTTGAATCATATAACATCATAGGCTATATTATAATCATACATGAGATGTGCTTACTTTATGAAAAATCAGGATTATAGGAGGTACTGTATGACGCAGATGGTGAACTTAATGCTTGTAAAATGTCCTAAAGGGCCAATTTACTTCTTTTGTCGGCAGTATTTTCTGTCACAATATAACTATGGAAGATCTATAATTCATCTCCATCATGTGAAATGTTGAATAATATGCAATGCAAATGGCTGTAACCTGATAAAATATGTACTGTCCTTCCCTGATGGTTTGTTTCTGTGAGAGACGTATAGTGCACTTCCAGTCCTCCAGGCCTTAAGAATTAATCAAATTTGAACACGTGCATGCATGCAGACGGAGAGTGAGCATGTGCTTTTCTCTCGAAGCATCTCAAATACGTCTGTGACCTTTAATTAGGCTGGAGACCGTTAACAAGCAGCTTCATTTAGTCTTCTGCAAACAGAGATGTGTTATTTCCACCTCTTACCTAGCACGGTTGCAGTTATGACAGACAGCTTTATATGAGTTTCATCATTATTCTCACCTTATGAAATATTCATGCGGTTATTGTTTTTCATAAGTATGTCTGCTCCTCTTCTATCTTAAGACATTTGTGGTGACAGATCTGACCAAGAAGCCACAAGAGATTAGGTGCTGCCATAAAATATTCACTTTATCAGTTTCCTTTTCCAAGCAGTGTAACAATTATGCTATTTAAACCGAGAAAAAAGTATAAAAAATGCTATTTTAAACTGGTCCAATCATTATATTTATGGTTTTGAGAATGTTCCCACAAAAGGCCACAGAGAAATGACCAGGAAGTATCTGGATAGTAACCATTATATGAGCTGTTTGAGTTCTGTAGATACAGAGAAAAGGAGCCCCACTGCGTTCTTTATAACCTCCTTTCAATATGTGCCATCTTTTTTAAATGAAAGGAGATAATTATGTTTGATATAATTGTCATTTTCAGCTGTACTAAATGGGGATTGTGTAGTTAAAAGTGAGGAGGACTGTGTCTGAGCAGATTATATGTTTCCCTTTCAGTTCTTCATTATGAACATCAATTATAAACAAATATTCAATAAGCGCATACGATTAAGTTACAATAGATAAAAATAAGAACTCTTATTTATTGAATATTTATTAAACATTGTTTTCATGGTCTATGAGGTTTAGTTTAGTTCTTGTTAAAATTTTTGTTTCATGTGTTCTTTAGTTCAGGTTGAGTCTGAGGTTATCTTCTTTTGTTGAGGTTTTCCCTTTTTTGTATATTCAGTTACATTTACTTTTATGACACCTGGTCTTCAGTTGCTGATTATCACACCTGTTTTTTTCTCCCTATGTATAAACACTCCTTGATTTATTTTGCTTACTGCTGAGTCTTGTCCATCCTGTGTTTGTATTCCATGTGTGCATGTTGTAGAGGTCTATTGATTTTTTTAGTTACAGAACAAAAGATTTTTATGACCATATCAGCCTGACTCCTGCCTGTAAGCCTTTTTCTGTTCCTCTTCTCCATGCACCAAGTTTGTTGTTTCAGTATTGCACATTTTAGTATAAGTGTGGTGAGATTCTCATTAAAGCTTTGCAGTTTTTTCCACCTTCCCCTAAGCCTGTGATGTTTTCCATGAGGTTTAAGGAAAAGACGACAGGTTATCTTTTAAAGGTTCTGTTATATAACTTTCCAACCTTTTTGATGGCATACTGACATTTATTACATACGTTAGTGGAGTCACCATCGCCCTGTAAGGCTGAGAAACTGCACTTTATACGTTTTTTTGCTTGCCCTGGAGCGCTGGGTTACACCTGTGTTTCACTTTAAGGCACCTGTGATTTAGCAAACCTCATTTAGCAAAGAGAACATTACAGGAGGAAGAGAGAGAAAGAAAATAAGAGCAAGAGATAAAACAGTTAGCATAAAACTGACTTTACCAGGCTGGAGAGATCTCAGAGAAGAGACAGGATCCACAACTGATGCTGAATTACCCGTCACTGGGGTTCGGCAAAGTAATAAAACCTGCCAAAGTTCAGTAGTTTTGCTGTTTGTATTCCAGTTTTTTTCTTTTTTTACATAACCACATTACCAATAAACACAATTGTGTAATACCTGTTTCGCAGAAAGTTCTGCACACCTCAAAGAAAGAATCGGCTATGTTGAAATCTGTCAAATCAAACCAAAACATTTGTACTTTCCACTATGCACTTTTTGGACAAAATAACCATTTCAAAGTGCTCAAACAAAACAAATGATGGTAATAAGACTAGATAAAACACATCATGAGATATAATGCAGTTAAGGCATGACAAGCAAGGAAAATATTAGACAACAAGATGACATAAGGCAAGTTAAAACCATAAGAAATCAACCAAATGGAATTGTGAAAAGATTTTTTTAAGATATGACTTATACAATGCAAGAGTTTCAGAAGATCTGCAGTTTTGAAGGAGCTTGTTCTACTTAAAAGGTATCAAAGCTATTTAAAGTTAAATAATGAAACTAAAGGCGGCTTTTCAAATTCCTGTCGGAGGCAAGTTCAGTCCTGGAGAGCTGCAAGGTTTAGGTGTTTCCCTGCTTCAACACACCTGATTAAAATCAATGAGTCACTGAGCAGAACTTGACAGCATGCTGTTGGATCCATTTCATTTCCAAAACCTGCAGGACTGCAGTTCTCAAGGATTGAACTTGCTTACACCTGAACTAGTCCTAATTCTGGCAATCAAAAGCAAAGTTTGTACAGATGATCTTAGCTGCCTGGGAGGGTAATACAGTAGGAGACCAGAAGATCTGAAATATATGTTGGTGCTTGACCATTTAGTGATTTATACAACAGACCAGGGATCACTAACTCCTGACCTGTTGGGCCAGTGTCCTGCAGGTTTAAGATGTTTCCCTGCTGCAACACACCTGACACAAGCTGTTGGATCCGTTCTCATTTTAATCAGTTGTGCTGCAAAACATCTAAAACCTGCAGGACTCTGGCCAACAGGTCTGTAGTCCATGATCCCTGCAGTAGGCCAAAATCAATTCTTTCATCAATCAAAGTGGGTGTAAAATCCAAACAAAATGGACCTTTAGATAAGAGTGCCTTAAAGAGAGAGGAGCTAAACCAAATATTATTTTTTACAACATCACAGCAACTTTAAAGCATAAGTCGTCCTGTGGGCCTAAAAATAAAATTGTGAGCCTATAATCAGCCAAAAGGGGGGCCATTAGGCCATATCAGCACATAATATCTGTTTTATCACGACAACAGCCCGTTGGAGGGATCAATAAATACAGTTTCTCAGAGGATTATCAATTTCATTGAAATTGAGATCAGCAGCATAAGCCATATGCTGTTTAGTTCCAATCCGAGTAAATTAGCATTAGCTGAGTGAGCGTCCCTCATTGAGGCTCGACCGGAGCGCACAGAGATGAAATGGCAAAGCACATCGAGATGATACTGAGCATAGCAGGTTGCTGCAGAGCATCTGGAAAGATGGCACAGGGCCAGCATCCTTTTTCTCTCTCTAACTAGTGTTTCTGTACACATGTTGGCACATCAGGAACATTTAAGTGAGGTCAACAGGCAGAAGCGGTTGGATCAAATAACTCCTGTGTCTGGGCCATGCCAGAGGTGCCAGGGGATCTCGATCTCACCGAGATGTGCGCTCTCCAACCAAACCAAGCAGACAGTTTGTTGGCCTGAGCGCCCTTTTAACCAGTGTACTATTCATGCCAGGCATTCTGGGATTTGTGACAGCTGCGGGCAGAGACTAGACATTCGGTCAGTTTTGGCAACTGGAAAGGAGGAACAGGTGGAGCACAGCTCAACCGCTTGAGGCTTGAATCATGAGTCGGTTGAGTCGGCCAAAGCCACATATTATCATCACCATCATGCAGAAATCCAGTGCATGACCCTTATCAGCATGTTATATGCAATTCTGATGCCTGAAAAGAGTAAATGCACAACAAAAGCATTGACCCAACAGAAGATGTGATTTGGCACAATTAAAAACCTCAGCCTTCAAATGGGTTGCACATGATTATTTAGATAAAAGTGCAGCGAGATAAGAGGTGAAAGATAACAGCTGCATTACAGAATAACTCAATATTTGACAAAAAGAAAAAAAATTGACATGCATAAGACATACGTAGAACAATATGTTCCACATTGGCACACTTTTGAAAAGAAAGCCATGTTATAGACTTTAAGGGTATACACTCTGGCAAATTGCACATCATTATTTCCGCTTAGTGCATCCCAGTTCACAGTCACATGTAGTTCATTAGAGATTCACTTGAGTTATACCTTATTTATTCTGAACTTTGGTGCTGCCTCTCAAGTATTTTATAAATCTATTTCAATTCCAAGTTCATGAAATACCAGGTTTCGTAATCTGAGACATTAGACAGCATCGTTTGACCCAGTGTTTCCTAAATCTTCCTTTAATGAAGAACAACTTTAAAGTCACGCTTGCATTAGCCGATTTGACAAAGCTATCGCTTTATAGTTCTGCCAATTTCAAATTGATAACCTTGGAAATTAGATGGACTTTCAGGATATTTTCAAGATCAGTCACAAGTAAATTTGTCTTGCAGACTTACTTGACTTACTGGACTTACTCTGAAGTAAAGATGTTGGTCAATAAATGTGACGCTTTTTTTCTTTTGTTTTGTTTTTATGTGAGACTGGACTGCAAGTGTAAAAAAGCAGCCTGACAAATAGTTAATGCAAAGCAAAAGTATTTATCAGAAGCAACAGTTAATGTGGAGATTGAAATATTGTTTTCATTTATATTAAATGAAAAGAAAAGAAGATCTATGGGCAAGCGTTTTCATATAAAAGGAAAGTTCCTAACTGAGTGAAATGACCCGTGAATATCTGAGTAGCAGCTTTTTGATTCTCTGAACACAAAGAAAATGAGCTCCATTTCTTCTTTTATCATCTCCTTTGGCAAACACTAGACGGTTCTTTATGAAAGAAAGAAGATAATTCCTTCCAACAATTCCTTTTGACCGCAACTGTCAAAGTGATCCTCGATCATATTTATCCAGTCGCTCTAACTGGAATTGATGTGGGTGAAAATCGAGGACAGAAGGATGCGATGATTGAGACAGTATATTTCCCTTTTCATGTCTTTGTCATCTACTTTGTTTCCAAACCTGAATTTAAAAAAAAGTTATTTCATATTTCATCATATTATAGTAGAATTATTTATATGATATAGCTTGTATGTAATGTGACAAGATTGCACTTTGATTCAGTTTGCTTCTGCTCAGTCTTTCCTCTTGCCACGTTTCCCAGCAAAGTCAAGGAACAGACTCATTTTTTTGACAATTCAACCGTTCCCCTCATCTGCTAATGGACTGGAAATAGTAGTGAGAGACTGGGACATTGCGTGGGATGGCTAAGAATCAGGAGAGAAGAACAAGGTGAGTGAAGGTTTCATTCCCAAGGAATGACTTCTTGGAAAGATGTAGCTGCCTGGCACGGATCAACCCAGTTAGCTCTCTACTAATATAACTAAAAAGCCATTCCTGGACCTATAACCTCTCAAACACTGCTTTTGTGCTTTAGCTTGTTAGCTAACCTGTATTTTCCAATTTTTTTCAAAGCTATAAGCCCAAAGTTTAACATCTCACATTACAGCGTGCACACAGTTTGACCAGGATGTTATTCAGTAAAATGTCTGGATGCACCTTTAGCCACTGCTCAGTGACTTTCACAGGCCTGAGTCTTGCCACATGCTTGCTAATCAGATATTTGAGCACAATAGCAGGGATTTAGGTTACTGTGGGTGGAAGACAAACCCTATCAAGAGTCAGCACATTGATCTGACAAAAAGTGTCATGACAGTAGAGTCTCAATACTGATGATGGGATGAAACGCATATGAACTACTTTATGCAGACAGATAGGGCAAGTTGTTAGGATGACAGATGTGCAAAAATTTCAGCCAGCCTGGATGACTCAAATTGTGAGCAGATTAGCAGGGTTCATTCAGTCTGTCAGCTCAGGGTTATCTGTGTTACTGTATGTGTGTGTGTTTGAGTGAGAGGGATGAGACAGAGAGGCCGCGTTGCTGCATGACTGACGTTTTATCTGTGACGGTAAATTTTCAACCTATACCAACCTGTGCTCAGTTGACGTACCTTTTTAAGTTGAAGCCGCTGGCCGGCAGCCATATTCATCCTACTGAGATAGACTGTTTGTGCGCTGCCAATGCTGGTTCAATATTGCCGAATTTACTGTTGAAGAGGGAAATCCTCACCTTGACATCCAGTTTCTTCCCACCTGTATGCCAACTTCAGTTGCAAACTGTCATTTAAAACAGCATTTTTATTGATTTATTTTTACTATGCTTTCTTTCTTTTGTGTACATTTCTTCCATGCACACATTTCTCATTCTTCCAGACATTATCTGCCACGAACAATTCTTGATTCCAGTTCAACCACCTGCCTTTTATCTCCCGGTGAAGGAGCCTCAGAAATACCGCTTGAAAAGATCCATCCAACCCTCCGATCTGTAGCTCAGAGTCCACGTGTGGTTTGCTCATGCCTGCTGTCGGATCCCATTACCTAATTGGAATTGAGATGCATCTGGCCTGTGTTTTCATGTGTGAGTATGTGTGTGTGCGTGCATGCTGTCCTGGTGGAGATACCCTTTGAGCCCTTCCCTTCCCATCCTCCTTCACTGCAACTCATATTCATGCCATCCTGCTGGGAGAGGCTCCTTTCCCCTGACGTGTGGTCAAACTGTCGTTTTGGCTAATAAAAACAATGAGAGATGGCAATGAGCGGATCACAGCCAACTGCAGGAAGCCAGCTCCTGTGATACACTGCAGTTAATAAGATCACTGTTTAATTCATGAGATCTGTCATGCTACAGTGGCTTCATCCTTAGTGTTGGCAAATGAAAATTCACAGAAGCTTCTGTGCTTCAAACTTCTTTTTTTTTATCTGTTGAGCTCAATGACCTTGTACCCTCCTGGCCTGCAGATCCATAAAGGCATTTTTATCAGATGCATTCACATCCTTCACAGCAGTGTGTCACGAAGCGGGATGTGCTATATCACCAGGCATGAAAAAGCTTCAATCACATAATTGATAGTGATTTTCTCCCCACCGTACCCACGGCAGAACGAGCCCTCCTTCCATGGGAGGAAGTATAAGTAGCCTGTCACATCAGATGGATAATAGCTCATTAATATCCATTAACTTAGTGGAGAAACTACAGGCAAATGGCCTAAATTTCTGAGTGTTTGAGGACAGCTTTTGTAAGAAAACAAGAGCTTGGAAACAAAAGAGTGTGTGTCAGTTGTGAGATCATTTTGCTCAACTCTTCGGCTTCTCTGGTGTGCATTAAAATGAAGATGAAGATGTTTGATGTAAAACTGAAAAAGATTTTAGTTGGTTTAGAGGTTTTGTAACTTCATTCAATGATGCAGAAGATGTTGATGAAAGAATTTAGATGAGCTTTTCCACCAGATTGTTGTGTTTCTGGTGCGATTTGACTCACAGCAAAGATGATATCAGAGCAGCGTTTTGATTTCTGAAGCAACGGCTTTGACTTTTCTCCTGAGCCTAAAATACTCTGACGATGAACGATCGTGTTACGTACAGCTTTAGTGAGATTTACAGCCTCGCCTTGAATACTGAAAGGTCTTTAGTCCTGAGAATGATAGCTGAAGGAGCAGAGAGGGATGGCAGATATCTAACTTTCATTTTCACTGAGAACAAATGTCTAGCCCCCACTGTGATGAGACAGAAAGACCAACATAATCTATCTGGCACAAAAGGCTGAATGGCCTGAGAAAATCTTCCCAGTTCACAGCAGCTGTGGTACAGTTTTTTTAACTCTTTCGAGACAATACACTTTAGATAAAAAATAAGAAATATGCATTTTTACAATTCTCCAGCAGGACCAAATATTTTCACACAGTTCAGTTTTTCACAAGGACACCGTTTGATAAACTGAAATTCTGCTCAGTTTCTAAATAAAGCACATAGGTGACAAAAAGCAGATTTCCTCTTGACAAAGTGCACAGGAAAAGAAGCAGGTGGAGCAGAAAACGATGACATCCGGATAAAGTCAAGTGGAAATCAACATAGAGGCTAGTGATAGTCTCAGGAGTAGCTCTCAGAGGCAATTCTAACTTTAAAACCTTCACGTTTACAACTTTTGATGAAAATCTTCCGAAACAAATCTCAACCAATTCCTCTTAGATATTCTCCAACACATAAAAAAATTTCCCTCCTAAACCAGTCAAGTGTTGCTTTAGCAGTGTGCTTATACAGTCATTGTTCTGCTGGAAGGTGAGCCTCCATCCTAGTTTTAAACATCTGGAAAACTTTTTGTCTCTTGGTTGCCGCTCTGGTTCATGCTCTCCTTGTTGGTCTGTGAAATGTAGGTTTGTTGAGGTGCCTCATAATACAATCATGAATGAAGATTACTTGCTGACATATTCTCAACTAAATTTATGAATGGTTGCCAGGAAGCTTTGCATTTTTCAGCACACCCTCTGATGGTGAACTTTTCTAAATGGATATGGCTCATCACATGTCTGATCTACTGGCCAAATGTTGGGGGCCGTGAGTCCTTCCACTTGGTGAGGATAAGTCTTTTGGAAAGCAGAGAAGAGTGCAATAGCGCGGGAGGGTGGATATCCCAAAAACACAGCTGCTTACGGGAACATTTTCATTTTAAAAAAACACGGAGTATCTGGRCTTTAGGACGAGCTAAAGTTGTTGCGCGTTCACACATCACTCGCGCCGCATTTCAGGTCGACGCAAGCCGCTCCGAGACCAACTCTCTGGCAGCTCCGAGAGCGGAGGAGTTACGTCGACTACGAATGCAAGTGGCGTGTTCACACAGGTCCAGTCGCACCGTGTTCGGACCCAGAACTCTGTTAGGTCGACTTAAATGGTCCCTGTGTGGTAACAGTCTTACTGTACTTTAATATTAAATTATACTATATTTTACCTCTTGTCCTCCCACTTTCGAGCCACACGTGCAGAAATTTCTGCGGATGAGAGATCTTAAGACATTTTACTAATCAGTTCTCATAAAATAGTTAACATTCCCCCGCTCTGTCCCCTTGAGACTTAGTGAAAATGGGGTTTTCACGAAGGGATCTGGCGCAGGTATGATGGTTGGATAAACCCTGGTCTCTGTTGCGTTTCCATAGCCAATCATACCAGAACCTGGTGGGCGGGGGAGAACGATATAGGTGCTACAGCTATGTAACTGCATGATGTCATAGCAGTGCGACACCTTCAGTGAATTATATAAAAGAAGAACAAAAACAAAAGGAGAAAAAAAAGAAGGAGAATGGTGGCCATCCTGCAGTTTGTGTTCTTTCTTCTTGGAATGTGGCTTTAAAACAACAACATAAATCTACAGTATATTTAAACATGGTGCTTTCGGCCAATGAACAGATTACAGTGCACCAAACTCCACCCTATAGGCTGATTGGAAGATTGGGACCTCAACAGGGTTGTCCCAGAAAACTAGGATGGCTTGATACTGTGCATATTGAAATATGGCATATGGCTTGAAAATAATGCATATTGATCTGTCCTGTACTGAACCAGACCCATTGGTGGAAATGGGGCCTTAATGCAAGTCCCTTCCACCACAGAACCTCTCCATGATTCACCCTCATAAACCCCCACTTCCTGTCTGAAAATGTGTTTTTATGTTTGTATTTTAGTGATTTTAGTTTTTGCCCCGCAAACTTTAAAAATGAAAGAACAAGCCATTTTCATATGTGTTTATTTTGTTTTAACAGTTTAAAGGAAAATGCAAAGTATCTTTATTTTTCTTATTTATTTCAAAAGGAAAATCAAACAAGGGTTCATTTTTGTTTTTTATCTTCTGAACGGAAAATCCAGTGATCAAAACATACGCTGACCATTATTCTTTTGATTTTGTAGTGATTGATTTGATGATGCGCCATTAGACATTCAAAGTTTCTAATATGTTTTATTTTGTAACCCATTTGTACTTCTCTACAGCTTTGTCCATGCTTGGAAAGCTCCCTGGTCTTCATGGTGTTGCTCGCTTTGTGCTGCCTCTTGATTAGTGGTATTGTTGAAAAATTATGCTGTCAGAGAGCATTTTATTCAAATATTCTTACTTAATCACATTCTTTTAGGAAACTAGGTTGGATGACAGACGTTATTACAACTTATTTGCATTATGAAACTTGGAGGATGTCTCATACTTTCTTTTTTATTATTTGCTGAAACACATCAGTTAGAAAGGGAGCGAGTGTCTGGCATTTTCAATATTCATTTTAAAACATTTAACAAATGTCAGCAATATACTTTAAAGAGTCTAATAATATCAGTTCATTACAAAGTTAACCTTTTTCTAAATCAAAAAAATTGTCTTAGATACATACTGTTTGATGAAAGGAAGAAACAGTGACAGTGAAGAGCGAGCTATGCATGCTTGACGCTGTGCAGGACATGTTGGGATGCTCTCTGGTCTCTGTCATAGAAGAACATTTATGCAGAAGACAGGCCCATGTTTCCATTTTCTCCGCAGCCAGCACTTTGAAGTGAACCGCTGGTGTAGGTGAACAGTCAGGGACGCATTTTGTTGCCTGTTGTCTGATTCTGTGGAAAACTTAAGGAACATTGATTCTCCCTGTTTTAGTGGATTTTACATTGAGGTGAAGGAACAGCAGCTCTTTAATAAAAAACAAATGTTTATTGAAACACATATTCTCTGAAGTGGGAGCTAAAGATATTGATAAGAAATAAAAATGTAAAAAAGACAAGCCGCCACACACCACAGTAAGTAACTTAGCAAAGAAAAAGAATTATCTTTTTTTCCTGCTGAACGAAGGAAAGAATATTTAAACCATGATTGCCATGTACACCATTTTACATTTACCATTTACCATTTACTTTAAGGATAAAACAATTGTTTAGTCGTCACAGCAGTTCAGATCATGTCTCTGTGGCCTTTTTCTACAAGTTAGCGTGTTTTGATAGAATAGTGTCGCAGGGGCCTCACATTGTGGCCATTATAGGTGGAAATGATTATATTTCTATTTTTATTCGCACACTGAATATCAAAACTAGTTTTAACGGAAATTCACACAGTTTTAGGAAAAGTCAGGATCCCGCAAGACTTTGTGATTTAATTTGACAAAGTTATGGAATATGCAAATTGGACATTGGACATTGGACATTTGGACGGAACAAATATCATCACCATTAGGGATGGGAATTGAAAACTGGTTCTTGTTGAGAGCCGGTTCCCGGAGTTTTCAATGTGTTTTCAATATGTATCGTGGTACAGGGGCAACAATTTGATATATCGCGATATATTGCGATACTACTGTATGAGCAAGATGATATATTCCAATTTTTATAGCATGTCTTTGTAAATGAAACAACATGCTGACTGTGTTATTTTGGTTGCTGGAGATGAGGTCACTGGTCATTTCCAAAAGTTAACTTCTTCAATTTGTCCCTTGAGCAGCATCAACCTGTTTCCCATTAGCCTTAAACGCTAAGTCGTCATAGTATCTAGCCACATGTGCTTGCATGTGCTTGACTCTGATGGAGCAGATTTTACAGACTGCATAGCTCTTGTCACAGTCTTTACTGCCTTCCATTGTTTTTTTTTGTTTTTTTGTTTTTTTTAAAGGATTTTTTGGGCTCTAGTGGCCTTTATATGACAGTATAGCTTGACAGGAAAGGGTTCAGAGAGAGCAGGGAATGACACGCAGCAAAGGGTCCCAGGCTGGGAATCGAACCTGGACCGGCTGCAAGCGAGGA
>JAPMNP010715822.1:0-24757 GCA_029874935.1 Atherina boyeri | reverse complement strand
AAAGAAGGGCCTGCTCACTCCTCAAGTTAAGAAGGAGGCTTGAGCTCAGTGCAGGGCCCTCCTGGGGTCAGCAGAGAGAGAGCAATGCCCAGGACTGTCCATAGGTAGGTGATAAAATGGGGAAAAAAACATGGGAAAAAAACATTTAAAAAAAACAAAAACAATTCCAGCTCATTATGGCCATGTTCAGTTTCATTCAACCTTCATGGTTTTTGGCAGAAAAAATGATGGGTCTGCATTGTCTGCAGAAAGGGCAGATCTGTTGGCAGTTACAATGTATCCGGCTATAGAAGATACCCTCTCACTAGGAACAGAGGTAGCTTGTATGGCAAGGGAGCGTTTTGCTAACGTGGCAAAATCATTGGTCTTCCACCACATACTGTAAGTGGGTCAGAGTCAAGTGAAATGCAGTTTGCCTTGCATGAGGGAGCTTCTTCATTCACCTTCAGCTGCAAAGTTGGCTTATTTCCTACCTGAGCCTTGAAGAGCTCACCAAAGTTCAGCCATAGCAGACTTTTTGTCAGGTGGAGATAATTCAGATGCCAATGAGTCCTCTCCTGTTCCTCGAGTTGAACTTACCACTGTCCCTGTGATCTATTCACTCTACAGAATGAAAAATATATTATATAGACAAGAAACATATTGAACTAGCAACAGCAAGCAACTATTCTTTTTAAATTGAATTAAAAAAAATATATATTTCTTTATTTCATTCTATCTAAATTGTAACCTTTTCGAGTTTCATATCACCTTTTGATAAATTGATTTCTTTTGCGGTTTTTATATCTAGCATTCCAGCATACCTTAGAGTCTCATTGATAAAAATGGTTAAGTGGTTGCTCTTGCCAACCTGGTTTTGTAACAACTGTATGCCTTGTCAACTGGTATTGAGCTCTGTTTACAACATGCGGTAAATGAACCAGTAATGACCCACTTACATGATTCACACTTGAAAATGCAAAGGTATGAATGGGAAACATGGGGGGGGGGGGTTCTGCTTAACTAACAAGTCTGTTTTTATGCTTGTCTTGGGTCTTGTAAGGTACCATTTTTCTCACCATCACATTCATGTCAGGCAGGACTTTCCTTATGGGCTTGAGGGATGATGTCAATTTGCTGGCTGATTTACTGCAGATTTCTTACAGTTTTCGATGATATGCAAACAAAATTATTTTTAGCCAGTATTTTAATGCCTTTTTGAGTGAGATCCAATGAAAAGACTTTAAACCTGAATAAAGATTTAACCATGTTTACTGTAAAACTGTCTTTTTAAGGTTTAAAGCTGATTTAATCACATTTTAATGCTGGATTTAGAATACTATGCAGTTTTGAATGGAAAGAGTTTCTTCAGTATGTTACTTGTTTTTTTACGCAGTGGGACAGTTCCTAAAGATCTTCTCTTGAAGGCCAAACAGGACGGCTTCTCAGACCAGCAGGTTGGTCAGATTCTAGGTTGCAGTGAAACAACATCCAGAGAGTTGAGGCTCAGCCGTGGCATCAGACCCTGGGTCAAACAGGTGAGCTTCACTGGGCTTCCCTGAGCAGAAGTCAGATTGACTGACAAAACACTGCTTGTTCAGTACACACACTTGCATACAGTATAGTAGTTTCCTTTTGGCTACAAATGGAAATTAACATTTTTGATACAAACATAGCATTACATTTGGGGATATAATGCATTTCAAAGTATAAACTTGAAATCAAAATGCTGTCACAACTCTAATCCAGACTGTAATTACAGATTCATTTGGAATGGACAGAAAAGCTTTTTCAACATGAGAGGATAAAGTTGCGTCAGACAACAAGCTTCTTTTTAGTTCTGCAAAATGAGACAAAATAGTGCATGTTTCTATTATCACACACATTTTTTTCTAAACCCGATGCACGAGCATGAGGTTACAAATACATCCCAGAGCTGTGAGTAGTGACACAATCTGTGAGGTCACGAAACAGTCACAGGGGATCAAAATTTAGTTCTGGCTGTATTACCAGAAAACATGGTAACTTTGTTCTTTGAGACAACTCTGTGTCACAGAACAAGAGGAGGCCCTCAAAATAAACAGTGCTGCGCTTAACTTTACATTGAATTCAATTGAGCCCCCCCAGCAATACACCCACCAAGTTTGAAGTAGATCTGACAAACAAGATAGATGAAGAATAGTCAGACACAGGGAGTGTTTGATGAGTGTTTCAGTGGAGTTTGTGCATGGTGTTCAGAGAGCAAATCCCAAATTGAGTGTTTCTGAAAGCTCTCTTTGAACAGAACCTAGCATTCTGCTTTTGAAGCATCATTCTGTTTTAAACTCTATACTATTTCATTTATTCTTTTTTTCTTATTCACCTTCTTTATCTCAGTGCAAGAAGATGACTGTTTTGGTTGAATTTAGGAGATTAAGAGCTTTCAAAATATTTCTCCAGTTCCCGTTTTTCCATGGGTAAAGTTGACTGAATCAGTAACTTTTATCAATCGATTTTTTAAATTAATTTAATTTGAATACGTACCCTATTTCTTTTTTTTTCTTTCTCGGCACATAAAGAGGATGTGCAAAGAGTGAAGTAAATGTTTAGAGAGCAAGCAGAAGTTAGCATGTCAGTCTAGCAATTTTGATATTCTCTTTTTACACCTGAAACCAGAAATCCTTAATTTCTGATTAAAAAATGTGCCTGTGGTTTGGTTGTCCAAATAAGTTTCAGATAGAAATGCAGAGATTGCTCTCTTTTTAGAAAGATGACCTATTTCAACATCCTACTTACTCTTTTTATAGATTGACACTTTAGCAGCAGAGTATCCCGCAATGACCAACTACCTGTACTGTACTTATCATGGCCAGGTATGTGAAAAAAAGACCAAACAAAAACCCTCAGATTTGATTATACTGTATGTGATGAATGTATATTTATTTTTGTGTATAATGTGTAAAAGTTAAATCCAGTCACTGATTGTATGCTGCATATAATTAAAACACCTAAAATTAGTTTATTAAATTATAACTTTTTCTATTTTATCTTTTAATGAATTTTTTTTCAAATATGTTTGCAAGTTACATCACTACTAAAATTGAGGGTATTTGCAATTTTCTACCTGTGTTTAAGAAGAACTGATTTCCTCAATAGAACATTATTTAAAAAAATAGCTAATTTATCCACTTCACCAGGAGCATGATCTGGACTTCAAAGCTGGAGGAATTATGGTTCTTGGTTGTGGGCCTTATCATATTGGTGAGTCTCACAGTGACACAATGGACATTGCTGCATACCCTCTTCTATCACGTTTTTCTCTTTTAATTTCACTTTGCACCACACTAATTTTGTCAATGTTAAAGTATACTGCTGTGTAATTGTTTTATTTAAACTGTGACCTCCATTTTGGGGTCAGCTTACTCATATCATCTCATGGTATAATCCATCAGGCAGCAGCGTTGAGTTTGACTGGTGTGCGGTGTCCAGCATCAGGGCTTTGAGAAAAATGGGCAAGAAGACAGTGGTGGTCAACCACAACCCTGAGACGGTCAGCACTGACTTTGATGAGTGTGACCGTCTTTACTTTGAAGAATTGACACTGGAGCGCATCCTTGACATAACTCAACAGGAGGTTAGGACATTAATGCTTCTATTTGCTATGCTAGATTTTGTTTTTCAAAATTCAGTCAGTCAGTTTCTATGCCATTTATCCAATTCAGGGTTGCTTGTTTTTTAAACTGAATGAAATATTGAAATTTTTATTTCATAATTTTTTTTGTACAATGTGGAAAAAGAACACATCAATACAGTGTTTGGACTGTCCAAACAATAGTTAAGTTAGTAAGTTAACAATAGTCATGTGCTTTACCTGTAATGCCTTGCAACTCAGGCTGATCGGGATCGCTATAGTGATCCAGATCAGAAGAAGAAAAAAAGTTTTTTGTGTCAATAACATACCTGATTTCTTAGTTTATCTCAATTTATATTTTTTAATCATTTTGTTGTATACTGTAGAATTATAAAGCAGTCAAACAAAGGTCATATTGCTGTCTAACTCTAACCATAACTACACATTGGATGTTGAACTTTTGTTTAGCTTTTGACTACCTGCTTTTNTAAGGTTTCAGTGCAACACTTTAGAATTATTTCATGAGGGTTACTTTTGTTTTCCAAATGGATTATTCGAGAACAATTCATTTTAAGATCAGGAGAGATAAGTTATTACACATACCATCTTTATGTATGTTGGTATCTCACCTAACCATAAATTATGTCAAAACATGTACACCAATACATGTTTTCCATCAACATGTATTGGTGCCTGTCTATTTATGTGTTTTGGCATACTGATGTTGACTGACTCTTCCCTATGAATACATTGTAATCCAGTTAAAGTTGCAATGGGATCACAGTGTGATGAAGTGTTTGTTTGTTCAGGGAGATAGCCTTACCATCAATCATTCTCTTACAGTCCTTTCTTGCTTCTGTATGTGTGTGTGTGATAAATACAGCATTAGAGCATGGAGATAAACCCTGGACAGGAGCAGGAGAGCAGGCCCATGAATAATGAAGAGATACAACCTGGCATTGCCATGGAAACAACATCCCCCTTGAATCACCTAGACAGGAAAATGGGCTGCATGCAGTCATTAAATGGCTTATACACAATTGACCACAAATATAGACTCACACGTATCCACATGCGCACACACTCACTGGTGTTTCCATGATTTCAGAGAACAAAACATTGACTCATATTCATTTCCTAGAGACATTGTAACCTTAAGATAATTACTACTTGCCTTTTTCAAACTTGAAGCCGCCATGATGTACACAGATTCAACTTCTTGCAGTATTAGTCATATCCATCCACAAGTGAACACAAGCATCATCCTTAGTAAGAGCTTAACTCATTGCACAAACTAAAAGAACAATTTTGGTTTAATATTTTCAATGTGTGATTGGTGGTCAAAATGATTGGAAGGTGCAGCAAATTTCAACCAACCGCATTTAGCTTGACTTACTGTGACAGGAGGCATACTACCTTCTTGTGGTTTAGTACCTGACTATATGACCTCTTCTTCTTTTTATAGGGTTGCTCTGGTAGCATCGTGTCGGTGGGAGGTCAGATTCCTAACAACCTGGCCATCCCATTACACCTGAATGGGGTGAAGATTCTGGGGACGAGTCCCCTGCAGATTGACCGGGCTGAAGAACGATCCGTCTTCTCCAGTATCCTAGATGATCTGGAGGTGGCCCAAGCCCCATGGAGGGCACTGAGCTCACTGGTGAGAGGAAATATTATGAATCACTGAAATATTTATATACATACTGTTACATTTAATTATGTGATATAAAGAGTTGTGCAAGCTTATGCTTCTCATAAACTAGTTCAAAGTTCAGTTCTCACAGGTTAGAATGAATTGTTCACATTCACAGTTCACCATTTCAGTTTTGAACCAGTTCACAGTTCAATGTATCTAAATTTCTTTTTGGGTAGAAGTGAAAGTGAAGCACTGGACTTGAGAAAGAAAATAGACTAAAGTGTTGTCTTGCAATGAAATTAATTATACTAGACCTTGAATTCCATCACACAAAATGGATATGCATGTGGAACAGATGGGTGGACAAAAGACAAAAATAACATTTTCAGTGTAACAGAAGGTCTTATTTTGCTAAAGAGCTATTTTCAGCTTACCAAATCCCTAAATTTAAGGCAAGAAAAAAAATGCAGCAAAATGTAGAAATGCTATAAGATATCTTCTGACACTGGACAGATGCTCCATCTCTGCATGTCTTTTCAAATTAGAAGTTGACAAAGCTGACCTTCTGACTTGTTTTTAATTGCATGCATACATGATTTGCACAGAAATGTTTTTTCAGACGGTGTGTAATATTACCCTAATTGCTCATAAGCAGACTGATGTGCACACTTTGTCTGCAGCACCTCTTTTTTTACCTGCGTTTTAGAGCAGGACTGCACCGGCATTCCTACGGAGCATTCCTGATTTTTATGCTTGAGTGCACAGTGCATTGTGGGTAACGTATTGTAAATTTTAGGTGTAATGCTGGGTAGATGTAGCCAGTGACTATTAGGAGGCCTCACAAAATCTGAACGACTTAAAGTTCTTCATTTACAAATGTGTTTCTATCAGTTCCACTTTCACAGGAAAACCAACATGTTCAATGAACACGTTCTTTTGATCTTGTCCATGTGCCACACTGGTGATACACATTCTGAGCATATAATAACATATACACATTTTTTTCAGCTGCTCTCCTCAGTTGTGGGGTCCCTAAAGGATCCATTTTAAATCCTCTGATTTTTTTTTCCCCATATATGTCGGCTCTTGGGGCGATCTTTGGAGAGCATGGTGTCTCCTACCATTGCTTTGCTGATGACCGTCAGATTTATGTACCCCTAAACTATCATGGCAACTTTTTAACCATGCTACTAAACTTCCTAAAATATGTAAAAGCCTGGATGTTGCTAATCTTCCTTAATTTTAATGATAAGAAAATTGAAGTCATTATATTTGGGGACTGGACGTTACTGAATGATCTAGTGAGTATTATGGGACCTGTGCCGTCTTTTGCCCGCCCAAATGTAAAAAGTTTGGGAGGAATTATGGACAGCTCCTTTAAGCTCGACAAACAAGTCAGCTCAGTGGTCAAAAGTGTCTTCTTCTTTCATCTAAGATTACTCAGGAAGGTTAAGCAATACCTCCTCAGACATGATCTTGAGAAGGTAATTCACTCGTTGATTATTGCATGTCTGGATTATTGCAATTCCCAGCATAAAGGTCTTAGCAAATCATCTATTCATCTTCTCCAGTTAGCTCAAAACGCAGCTGCCGATATGTTGTCTGGAGAGAGACACTGCAATCACATTACTCCCATCATTGCCGATCTTAGTTGGCTTCCTGTCACCTCTATGATCCATTTCAAAGTTTTATTACTTGTTTTCAAAGCATTCGCTAACCATTGGACCATGTGTGTATTGCTATATCTCACACAGTTTTGAAGTTGGTCTGAATCATGACTTGTCTCCATCTGGTAAACACAATACCAATGTAGACTCTTGTTTCCTCCCAGTTGTTTCTTTTTCTTTTCTTGGATATACTGTATTTCCTCTCANCCGTTGTACTTGGTAGTTTCTCCTCCTCCTCCTCCCCCGACAACACAAGGGGATTCATATCTAAAATGCGTAAGGCTAACACATTTGTCCCCTTTCAGGTACTGTATTCAAAGATCGCGTTGCAACATGGCAGCCTCTGGTAAGGAGGGATGCATCCTATGTATCTATAAACAACTTATTCTAAGATACTAGAACACTTTGATGAGAACGAGATTGTGATTAGACTTCGGTAAAATACGTATTTATGAAAGCAGTACTTGATTTTTATTAATTAAAAGCTGAATTTGTTACACACTGGACCTTTAAATGGGCTATATGCAGTTTTCTGAAATTTCAATTTGCGACTGACACTTTTGGCAGAAAAACGGAACTGCACCTCCTTTCTGCTCGTTCTCACAGCACACACTTGTAGTCTGACGTGGAGTTTCTGTTTGTGTGTGAGTTGTGCTGAGTCGCTCTGTGTATTCTCACAATCCATTGTGATGAAATATAAGCTCCGCTTGCGAGTTTAGGCTTATTGTATACTATCGGTGGCGGCAGCTTGATCTGAAATGTTTAACATGAACGCGCTTGACGTCACATCCGCAAACACAGCACGCGAAAAATCATATCCGATAGAAACGAGGAAAAATTGACTAAAGGCTTAAAGGTGCACCCGCGTTGAGCCGACAAGGTGTCGGTATGCACATCAAGATGTTTTAGTCAAATGGTCACATAAAAAGGCTAATGTTACGTTTATTTTGGGCAAAACATTGCATGTACAGTAGCGTCTTTAAGCTTAGTCAAGCTTAACATTCTTTACACTTATTTTCTTATGCGGTTTTAATAATTTTGTTATGTTGGTTGTTTTTAACATTGTTCTTATCCTCATTGTTTTTATTGTATCCTTGATCATATACTAGGCAGCACTTTTAGCATCCTTGGTTGTTGTAAATGCGCTATAGAAATAAACTTCAACTTTTCTAATTGCTCTTGAAAATACTATGCAGGTGCTTTGTGGCAGAACCTGAGCACCAAGGATGGGCTTTTGTAGCCTTTATAAGATTTGGATTGTACTCTGTTGCATAGCATAGCAACTGGGGATAGCATCACAGCTTTTCAGTTGCTCTCGTACTTTTATGATGTATTTTAGCAATGCATAGTTTAGATTTTGCAGTCAATGCCAAATAGTTTTGTATGCTTTTCTTACACTTTAGTTAAATAGAAGAAACTAGATGCAAGAAATCGAATATTATTTGGACTTTTGAATATATATATTTTTCATATCCTCAACTTCTTGTTAAGAAAAACTCAATCCTTTCCTCATGCTACTTTTTCTGTGTGTTCCTTGTATTCTTGCGCTTGGCTCCATGTGAATGAAACGGGCTCTGTGGAATAGGTAAAGAGCTGAAAGGCAGGATGTCTACAATCATTGCTAAAATATGCCTCTTCCACTGCTGTTGTTCATGCACTAAGTTACCACAGAGGAGCGATTATCTAGTGCACACGCAGATAAGTTCAGTGTTTCTCCACAGTCTATCTACATATTCTATTATTTCTACGTGGATCTTTGAAAAGGCAGTTTGTTTTTGATGGGCTGGAATACCTCCAGCAGAGCCACGGGGAGATGGTTGTTGCGGCTCTGGGTAGCTATTTTGTGTTTATAAATGGTACTTCACCTGGCGAGTGAACAGTGGGTAATGATTGAGAAAAAAAGTCTAGATTTGAGGAGAGACAGAGCTTGAAGAAAGAACGTTGATGATAATGATGATGATGATGAGGAAGAGAAGGGTGGAGGACGTAAAGTCATTCACTAACTGTCTCCTTTCACAGCTCCTTGTATTTATTTTTTTTACCCCCCAAGTAAGCTGTGTGGGTAGGTAAAAAAGAAAAGAAAGGAGATGATTTGAAGTGCACTTGGATTCTTATTTTTCCTTTGACTTGCTAAGTTCTCTACAGTTATGGGAATGTACCTTTAATTCATGTAGGCTTTCAAAACATGTGGCTGAATTGAGATGAGGCCAAAAAGGGTTGGGAGGGTGGGCTGATAGTACAAGGAACAAGATCATGCAGAAAAACACCTTTTATTATCTGAAGTGGCGGTAATTACATCACCTTTTGAAATGATTGTATACACCTCTAAGTATACTGAAAGAAATGTGAAAATGCCTTGTGATATGACAATAACCAAATTTTGCTTTTTGTCCAACTTAATGACTTAAGTCTTTTGCATTTATTGGACTATTTGCTATTTGTTCTATTGTTCTCCTGCCCCAAAATATGACTGCAAGTCCTTAAGGTATTGATATGCAAAACATATTCTATTTCATTACAAACAGCAGAACACTATGCAGTTGTTTTGTCTAAATGATGCATTTAGACAAACACAATCTGCCTATCAAAATTGATGGAGGTCGAAGCTGAAGGAGCTTTACTTTCATCCATTATTCCACTTGTAGCTACAGTATACTGTAGGTGTGGTCAGACTATGCTGGGGACAGTAAAGGTCTTGTTAGGTAGTATATGTTTCAACTAGGCATGTCATCTGAAGTAAGAGCATAATCATGGGGTAAAAGAGGAGCTGAAACTCTGTGATGTCACAAGTTAAACACGATCATAAATATTTTTGCTTTTAATTGCACATATGCGTGATTATCACTGCCTTGTGTATTTTGTGTTTGTTTGAATTGTCATTTGTGCACATCCTCAGAAATGTATGTGAACAAGTCAGTTCACAGCAAAGCCAGTTGACAATGTAAATGTGATGTTAGAAAAACAAGTTCTACAGAGTGCAATGCCTTTGATGTTGCAACAGGGGAGACTAATCCCTCCCCCAGCTCTAAACTGTAAAAAGTGACCAGACTGAGGCCACGTTTACACATAGCCGGGTATTTAGAGAAACAAATATTTCCTCCCCTCCGTTTTCAATAGCATTGTGCACACAACATCGTTTTTAAAAAACTTTTAATTTACATCAACCTGTATAAATACGCCGTCAAGCCCTGCAAGCCAATCAAAATCCTCAGAATCGACACCAACTAATTATATTATATTATAATAATAATATTAATAAGTTATTAAATTATTAATAAGTATTAATGATATTTCTTTCACTGTCATTACGAATAACACGAGCGACTTCCTCTTCCGGCAGTTGTTCCAAATGCAAACATTCCAAAAGTGTTGCACAAAAGTAAAAATGAGTAGCACCTTAACAACATCCATGATAATCCGACGATGATCCGTAGCTAAACAAACTGTAAATAGGGCTCTCACATGACATTAAAAGTTTTCTGTGACAATGTGACGTTTGAGAACCTAAAACCCNGTTTCTCCCAGTTGACACGGCAACACATAACCGGCGTTATCAGAAATCTCCACTTTGGCCGGAGTTTTTAGAAATCATAGTTTTCTGTGATAAAAACGGTGTTTTCGTGTAAATGAGAGGCCAAACCGCAGGGAAATATCTGCGTATTCCCTTTGTGTAAACGGGGCCAAACAACATAACATGTACAAATTTAACACAGGTCCTCAGCCAAAGACTTAGTTTGTAGTAAAAAACAGAGAGGCTGATAGGCATACATAAACAAGATTCTTGATATATTAAAGGGGGACACAGGCAGAATCTACACTCAGGGACTGATGACAAATGAGGTGCAGGTGTGACAGTCTGCAACTAAGAATCAGATGTTAAATGGGAGTAAGAAGTAAACACAACAAAATACACAAAGAAAGGAAAATATATGAAGTGAAACAGGAAACAAGGAAAAAATACAAGGCTTTGGGGTAAATAAATACATAAATCTAACAATAATTAAACCTAACAGAACTGAAAGGCTAAAAGACCATGATATGGTGATTTTGCTTTTTAAAACGAGGCTTGTTCTTTTTACTATTTTGGAAATAACAAACACACTAGGAATTGATTAGAGCAGAATTGATGACAAAAATCATTTAAACATTATCAAAGCTCTTTATTAATAGAGGTTAAACAATTTTTCTTACTTTTTACATACCTAAAATGTATTATTGGAAAATGTGAATTGATGTTTTTGTTTTTCTTATTTTTAACGGTCTCTGCATGGTTTCAAATCAGTGTGTTGATTGTTTATGGCCTCACTATAACACCATAAAATATGGGCTGTTCTTCCCTCACAGGAAGATGCCTTTGCGTTTGCCAACCAGGTGGGTTATCCCTGTCTACTGCGGCCCTCATACGTTCTCAGGTGAGTTTTAAAAATCCATGCCAGCTCGTATACCACACTAACTCCAACATTGAAGTGGTGTATGATGATATTTTTCGTATGCAAGTCTCTTATGCATAACACAGTCATTCACTAAAACATTTTAGATGAAATAATTAAAGATTATTTACATTCATTAACATTTTATATAATCTGTCTAAATTGTTTTGGATGTTTAAGCTGCAAGGACAATCCGAATTAGTTTCTTAACAAAAACATGTTAGAAATTATGTACTCCTGGTCAGCTGAGGCATTATGGCATAAACCTGTAAAATGTGCCAGATTAATTCATTCCAAGTTGAATGAAATACATTTTTGAAATTATGATGATAAATAAACTTGACACTCTCACAATTGGGTCTTCAACCATGCAGGGACACTTTAGCCCAGCAGATGTCAGGAAGACACCCTGAAGTCAACAGGACTTTTGGTGTCACTTGTTCATTTTTTTGTGTTTGTTTTCAAATTATAGATGTGAGGTAGATTTAAAAGAGCTCTGTTAGCATAGTGCAGGAAACTTGAAGACTCTGATTCCTGGGCATTAAGTGAAACGGAAAACTACTGTGACTACTAATACTGTCAGTGAAGGGGTATGTGCCTATATTAAAAACACTTTGAAGATAACTAATCACACCATTAACAATGTATTTCAGACTAGTGTCCCTTCATCTATATTAACTGAAGTTTGTTGCTGTTTGAGAGGAATCTGCTCTTCTTCCTGACATCAGTTTTATGTACTCACCCTCTTTTTTCCTTTTTTTTTTCACTGTTCTTGTATTTTTTCACTTTCCCACTCTCATATATTTAGTAATATTTTCCCAATGTTCGTATCAGGCTATGCAGATATTCAGTGCTATTTACATATTCACACACCTCACATACTATGTCTTTAAATTAGTAAAACAAATACTTACAGAACATCTGCATCTTATTTGAATATCAATGTCAAGTCTTTTTATGAAAACATACAGGCTAATTATCATTATTATTGTTGTTGTAACATGCTAATGTCCCTCACAGCTATAGCGTGATGGACGCCAGCACTCAGACTAATTTAAGTAAATATTTTATTGAGGCAACTTCTTTATAATTAAAACAGATGAACCAGAAAGTGTCAATGATAATATAAGTCATAGCTCATTTATTTTTGCTCTAACATATCGATTTCATCGTTGTTTTACCTAAAACTATCTTCATTTACAGTACAGCAATGTTTTAACACTAAAAGAATAAGAAAATACCTAGTACATAGGGATGTTCCTGATGATTACTTTTATTGATTGAAGCAGGAACAAAATAAATTATGTTAGAAAACATCAAGTCAGAGTTGATAAAATTCAGGGATTAGTCTATGTCGGTAAATTTAGGCTATGTTTACAGATTGTAGTTAGCATTAGCAGTGATGGCACCAGCCTTTTTTCTTTGCAAGCTAACTTCCACAAGTTACAATTTAATCCAAATTAGTGGTTATTGGTAAGTTCCAGTTAAACAATTGGATGCAGTTGACCATTTTTCAAGCTTTTCAAGTCAGTCAGTGACGATGTCTATACTGCAGCCATATAGATTAAAGAAGATGGGGGCAAAAAACATGGAGGAAATGGTGATATCGTTCCTTCCTCAAGCACATAGGTTATAGTCAATGATTTGATTCATTAATGGTATTGAAAGAGTTTTATTTATTTTGTCAAAAGAACAGAGGACTTTTTTAAAAATCTAAAATGCAGCTGATTGAAAGCTGCATGCTACAAGTTTTGTGTAGATTGAGTGTGCTTGACATACGATACATGCACATCATGTATAATTTACTTGCTTGTTAACACTGCACAGAATCAATGTTCACAGGTAATTAAAAGCTTTTTTCTACAGCTCACTGCTTAATGTGTTTTCAAAGAACTGGGGAGGGATTTTTTCATTGAGTCAAAAGAAACACTGGCAAATACTTTTAACATTTGAGATAGTTGCTATCTCCAACATGGCCACTAGATATCAGTAACTGTTATATACCTTTCCTTTTAGCTGTACTTCCACTGATGATCTTGTTAATGCATGCCCATTTTAGTCCGTTGGGCCTTTTTATACAGGCTTTGTGCTGACTTCACAGGGACTAACACTGGATCATCTTTTTATTCTGAATAGATAATCATACTATGCAGAGTTGTTTTACAGAAAATCCATTTAGAGATTCAGGAAACATTAATGAAGAGACTAGATGGCATCCAAGTCAAAGATATGCCCTAATTTAAATGCATTATGAATCTTCTATAACTGATATTCAAATTAAGGGTCAGTATTCTTCAGGGGCTAGGGCATATGTCTGCCTCTGGGCTACAGACAGCTATAGAATAAAGATCTGATTGAAGCCTCTGGCCTTACTCTGTCCTGTTTCTCATACCCATTCCTTTTCAAACAGGATAGCCCAGCTAAAATAAAAAACAACAAGCACAACAAAACTAGCCTAAATCTGTTGTTTTTTTAATGATGAAGTTCTGAACTCGTTTTCAGGAGCCCGAAGTGCTTTTCGACCTAAATAGCTGTTCTTCTCCCTCTCTCTCTTGCTCCGTATTTTGACTGTTTCCAGACTTTGTTCCCTATGGTAATAGTGATGCAATGGAGAGATAATGAGTGTTTTGAACAATCATTTGAAGCTCGTATGTTCTCCTGTTGGCTTGCTTCTTTTCCGTTCCTGTGCCCTCTTGTTTTCTCCCCCTCACCCACTTTCTCCCCCTCCTTTTTTTGTCTGCATTTCACCAGTGGCTCAGCAATGAATGTCGCGTACGGAGAAGAGGAGATGAAACGCTTCTTGGAAGAGGCTGCACAGGTATCCCAGGTGAGATCGGTATTAAATCATCATGTGAGACAGACATGCTGCCGTAGGTCTCCTTCTTCATGTCTTATAGGATATATGATCTCGCTCCAACCATTTCTCACACGCAGACACAGTGTCAGACAATGGATGTGTAGTGTAGCCCCTCTGTGTGTGACCACCTCCACTTCACTCAGCATTAATGTCATTAGGGGGCAGCTGGCTTTTCCAAGGAACTAGAAGCAAGCATATGTATCTGAACCTCACACTTTCAGAGCATCAGACAATACAAGCCTGTTAGTGGTGTTCTAAATGGTTTAAACAATTAATGGGGTGTTTATCTCATAAGACCTAATATGTATCTAGATACAAGATTAAAAAAGAATCTCTGGTAATTTTGGTGTGCAGTTAGACATATTTGCTTAGTGCAGAAATGATTTTACCAGTCTTAGTAAAAACAAACCATTCTTATGAATATGGCATTTGGTAAGTTCTCCACTTCAATGTATTCTGTTGATGGATATACTGTAGAAGACGTTTTTGTGTTACTTTTGTAGTGAGGAAAAATCTTTTCTGAAATAATGATGCTGTGTTAATTACTTTCTAAGAAACACAGTTGGAAAATATTTGTTGTGGGAAAAACTATGCACCATGCAGACTTCAGTATATATAAATATACCCAGTGATATCTAAAGTTGGTTGTCAAATGCTGTTGTCCTGCAGGTTTTGATTTCTGCTGCAGCACACCTAAATCAGATTAGTGGGTCAACATGCCCTGGCAGAAATTAGCAACAAGCTGTTGAGGAGATACATTAATTTTAATCATTTGAAGCATCTAAAACCTGTAGGAATGCAAACCCTTGAGGACTGAAGCTGGACATCCCTGTCTTTAACGGTGAATTAAGCCGGGCATACACTGTGCCATTTTTCAGTCGCGGGTATTCAACTCCTGCTCACACTGTACGATTGGATCGCAGGGGTTAAAAGTTCACAGCTCACGACTCATGTACTCACACTATATTCAACCCGCTGGTCGGATGCGACCTGACTCCTCACACTGTACATCCATACCGTATTATTATTCCATAGGATATTCTAATTTTTTATCATTCTTAGATAATTATTCAATTAGATATTATACTGTCAATAGTCCCTACAACGCACTTGTATCCTGAAATGCAGAGCATAAATAATAGGAAAAAGAAAAACAAGAAGAAGAAGAACTCTAAAGTGAACAACCTGTCAACATTAAATCAGAAGAAGATGAAGACAAACAAGGAAGCAAAATAATGCTAAGCAAAAAACAAACAAAAAAAGAAAACCCCTACATTAAAAAGGCACAGGTGCGCCCATAGATATATACATGTATCTATATATGGGCTGAGCCTGCCAGAGTTCGATTAGCTGAGTCTCTGTTTTCTCAGTCCCAGTGAGACGCTGTGTTGCCATGTTGCTACCGGTTGCTATGGGACTTGTTTACACTTCTGCTTGCGTCCGTGCATGCGCAGTGTGAGAGTTTTCAGGTGAACCGGGTCGGGGCACTGCTTCAACTGTGCGATACCCTCACAAGACGCACGATTATGCCAAAAGTCGGCCCGATCCAGAAAAAAGTCGCACGAGTGAAAAATTGGCTCAAAAATTACCCAAAATCGCACAGTGTATGCCCAGCTTTAGGCAACAAGTCACGGATCTCAAAATCAAGTCCTTGAGGGCCACGGTCCTGCAGGTTTTAGATGTTTCCCTGCTCCAACAGACCTTATACCAGGGGTTCTCAAATTTATTTTTCAAAGGTCCATATCTGCTCACCACTGAAGGCCAGAGGTCTGGAAAAACATGCAAAAACACATTTATTGAACAAACTTTTCACTGTATTTTCTTTCTTCCATGTATAAACAACATACACACTTATGACAATAACAACAAAAAGTATTACGGATAACTTAAATAAAGATGTAATATAAATTAAATTCCCCACATTCTGTAGAAAATTCTGAATGGCAAAACTATCAACATAAACATGAGGTTGAAGATGAACTTTATTATCCCCACTGGGGCAATTGGTTTTTGCACCGTTTGACCACGATTATTTTTTGTTTAACTTCTTTGATGGTCCTGATGCTGCCTGCTTGCATCTGTGCCCTAACCTGTTAAGTTGCTTCTAGGTTGGTGGCCAAAGGGGAGGGGACTAATTTGTGCACCTGGCCTTGGTGCGACTCGAGCCCAGTCTTCAGTAACTCGCTTTCACATTTATGCAGTTCATTATTTATATTTTAAGAGAAGTTTCTGTTTTTTCCTAATTTCTGTCACGGCCTATCATGCCGGTTGTGACATTTCTTTAACAACTTCTCTCACCCAAACTGAAGCGTCTGTCAGAAGCTTTTGCATCACTGGTTTCGTTTATTTTGCTAGCGGCGGAGTTGTTACAATTGCTCGTCCTCTGCTTCAGATGGCTCTGATATCAAGAAATCCTGAGTGCTGATAGGCTGCTGGTTCTTGTAATTTATAACAGCCCTCTGCGCAGAGCCCATGCTCTCCTGCCTGATAGTTTAACAGACACAGACGGTAGAGACACAGCTTTATGGACGAGAAGGGAAAAGTTGGTGTAAATAAAGAGTTATCTCTAGATCTTCATGAGTAATATCCAGTGACACTTTATTTCACATTATAAACTATTTATTTACATGTTTATGGAAGATTAATTTTGAAAAAAGATTTAGTTAAATAGCGTTTCGTAATTAAAAACATGACGTGCCGTGTGTCGGATCCGGACCTCAGTCTTGACTTTAAGGACCCCTGCCTTATACTGTACAAATGCAATGGAGATAATGGCTTGTTGTCAAGCTCTGCACAGTGAACCATTATTTTGTTCCATGGATTGATTTCACCGTGCTGTTTCACCAGGTCAGAATCCAAATACATAGTGCTACTGCGGTACATAGCTCCTGACCTTGGCACTTGAAATGACTGAACTTTTTTTTCAGTTTTCTTTCCTCCTTTGTACAGTATAATCCAAGAATTTTGTTTATGATTGAAATGTTAGATTTTGATTGTACGGCTCTCCCATACACACAGATGTTTTGTGTTCATCTTGTAGAATCTGCAGCAAAAACCTTTTATCAGCTGATGTTTTAATAGTAGAATTGGCCCATCACTTGATTGAGTTGCACATTTAATCTAAAATGTGGGTTCCAAGTTGCATCTCTAAGCTTTTACACCTCTAATATGAATATATCTGAAATTGTAGGTATTTTGCCAAGGTAGTGTCAGCCCTCACTATCTTTCTGACCTTGCAGGATTTAGTGTTGCATTTTTTTACAACATTGTTCAATTTTTTGTCATTTATCATTAATAAAGTTGCTGTTTGAGGTATTTGACCAAAAATTATTAACACTATTGAAAAGATTTATTTGGCCTGCAATGTAGTCATCTGTACCATTTCCTTAATTTTTGCCCTGTTTGGCTAGGTTTATGTAACAAGCTCATTTTAGCTGAATGTTAAAGTTTTTTTTTTTCTACACATCTGTTAGATCACAACATAAAATCTATTTTGATAATAGTTCTCTGATACACTTAAACATCCTAAAAGGGAATTTCAGAGTTTACTTTGACGTTGCTATATTGTGTATTTTCCATAACAGTGATGCATCTTGCGACTATATCAAAACAGCAATGTCAAAAAACAATCCTTGTTGTGAAGAGCCTCCAGAGAATAAATCTGCAGTTCCCCTTGGCTTTAATGAGCTGTGTTACATAGTTTCAGCTTATTGTTAAGCTCTTTGCACAGCAACATGTTTTGGTTAACTGTCACTGCTCTAAACAGCATAATTTTCCACTGCAGCAGGCAGCTATTTGCCACAGACAGCTGTTTGAGGCAAAAAACCTTCATAAACCTACTGCACACAACTTACGCAGGTCACTGAGAAACATAATGGAGTATTTATCAGCTGAAGAGTAGGCATTGGTAGAGAGCACACTCAGTACACAAAAGATAAGTGTCATACACCTTTACTCTTACTGTATGGACAACAGTGTGGGATTCCAGTCTTTTCAAGATGTCAAAGTGTATAGAAGTGTAGAAACCATCTTAATTCTAACTTGTATTCCTTTCATAAACATTTTACTTGTAATGGTCTCTTTTACCAGTTTTAAATCTTTAATAAAAAGTTATATTTATTTCCAAATGTTAGTCCCATTTATAATTTAACAGAAGAGGTTGTGGTTGAGAATTCACTACCAAGGCAGAGGGTCTGAGTTAAGTCAGACTCTTTCTACACTCATGGTTTAAAAAATTTAGGATGGAGGGAGAAAACATGGTTACCTTCATCGTTGCTAAGTCCATACAGATATCCATATCACTGATAGCGGAGACTGCAAACAGAGCAACATTTTGCAGTCTTGTCAACTTTGGCTAGATTGGACCACTTTTTATATTGATCATTATAACTCTTAAAGTATAAATAGAGAGCTCACCAGCAAATTCCCCATATCCAAGGTTTAATCTCTTGGCTATTGCTTAAATTGAATATGCTGGTGGACAGAACAAACATGAAAAAAGATCATAAAATAAAAGCTTACAGACTGCACTACACCCACAAAAGGAAATAACCTTTATCTGTCTGGGTTGAATACATGCAAAATGCATGCAAATATTATTATATTTTTTTTTCACTTTTGTGCATCCTCATTTGATCCTTGGGTCATGCTTTAATCTTTGAGAGGTCTCCATCGCCTATTTATCTGTCCATGTCAGGCTTTACACCAGTTAGAATAACTCTAATGATGGTGCACACTGAAAAACCTTTGCCACTTGATCCTATTTGAAGATTCTAGAAACGCACTGTTCTCTAGGTTTTGAAGACACAAGTCACATGTCATGTCATGTTCTTTTTGGTTATTTTCTGTCAAATCTGTGATTAGCATTCAGAGATGGGTTTTCACCCAGAACCTCGGTATTAGTTTATATCCATGCTAGTTTCAAAATCAAAATCAGGCTGGTTGTGTTTGTTTTTTATTACTAGATTTTTAGTCAAAGTGCTTTCTGAAACCTAGTTTGCTTCTGTCGTCCTTGTGGGGAGCAGCATCATTTTGCAACAGACATGGCATGAGTCTTCTTTTTCTCAAAGTAGATTCTTTATTTTCAAACATGGGCATACTTTTAGCTTTTGTTATTGGTTTTGATATAAATAAACAAGTTATTAAAAGGTGATCAATAGAACTTTCGTTCCTCACGGTCAGTAGTTGGCATTTTCATACTCAACCGCACTTGTTCCTACCGTCAGCTGCACCGGTTGCCAGGTTCGCCGAATGTCCGCAGGGGATAAGCCGTGATTATTTAGCCTGCCTTGATGTCAAGCGATGAGTCTAACGTGAACTCTATCGTATTCTTTCTTGTGTGCCATATGACGCCATTACACACACATGTCCAGATCGCAAAAAGCAGACGGTAGTACATGCAGATTAGCCAACGATCTGGCACCCGTGCGCTCCACTTCTTATGACGTCAATGGTCTGATGGTGTTGGCTGAGAGACACTTGCTGTCGAGGGGGGCGAGGCAACCAAAGGAAAATATTTATTTTTTCTGACCCATAAAAAAATATAAGAATATAATTTTTGGACAAAATATTTATTTTTCTCCAAAATGAACACTTTTAAGAACCTAATAACATTGTCATAAAATCTGCCAACATTAGATGACTGTTTTACTTATTTAGTATGAAAAGTGCCATATGTAAATTTTGATTTTGATTTGATTCCCATTATTTTAGTTTAGCTAACGTTTGGCTGGATGTATACTGTTAGAAACACCAAGAAAGAAAGAAAGGCAAAAATGTTTCTGTTTGCTTGTTTATTCTACTTTTTTCTACAAATAAAAGAACACTCTGGCTGTCTTTCCTTCAGGACCATCCAGTTGTCATCACCAAATTTGTTCGTGGAGCCAGGGAGGTAGAGGTGGATGCAGTGGCTAAGAATGGCAAGGTAAAATATTTATCACTATTGTTGTGATTGTCATCATTAAAGGGTCATGAAGAGACATCTAAACATCTTTAGAAAATCTGCTTTGTCTAAAGTCTTACATAAAAAAGACTTAACGATTATCAATAGGTTCTTACAAGGTCTTACAACTAGTTAAATTCACCTTAACAAGCCATGATCTTTTACATTCATTATTTATTCAACACAATCTAAGCCAAAATACAGAAGCAGTGTGTGTATAAACTAAAGAACAAACAAAAATTGAGATAGGTTACGAGTAGAAAGCCCAAGAACATGGAAGCGTGGCAACAAGACTTTTGAACCAATGTTCTTTGGGCATACATGGTCAAATTGGCTATAATGCAGTTAGTTACATGTTTGGTGAAAACCAAACACAGCTTATCAGCACATGCATCATACCAACTATCAAGCATGGTGGCAGAAGGATGATGATTTTGACGTTTTGCAGCTTAAGACCGGGGCACCTTGTCGTCTTTGAATCCACCATGAACTCCTCTGTACACCAATATGTTTTACAGTCAAAAAGAAGTCCACATACTGTATAAACAGCTAAAACTTCAAATTGGGTCATGCCACACGATAGTGATCCCAAGCACAACTGCAAATCTACAATAGAAATGCTGAAATAAGGAAAGAATTTACACGTTGCAATGATCCAGCCAAATTCAGAACTCAGCCTGACTGTAGTAGAAGCTAAATAAAGTTTCTCTGCAACAGCGTGAGAGACTGATAATGCTACAGAGAACATTATTGCTTTGTGTTTTTGCTGCTGAAGGTATTTTACAGGCTGTTGAATCACTGGAAGTGCTTAGTTTTTTACAAACTGCTTCTGCATTTAGTCTTTAGGTTTAGTGATTAATAACTGTGTAATATATTACATTGTTTTCAACCTTGCTTTCATGTTTTTTTTTTACATAATGTCAAAGTTGGTGTTTGTCTGTCGCTCTCTGTCTCTCTGTCTGTCTCCTTCTCTGTGTGTGTCTGTCTCTCTGTCACATTATTCATTCCTTCATTATTTTTTTGTTTGAAGGAAGAGGTAAGGTGGAAATTGTATTTAGTGCTGTAGAAGAATAAAGTGGATGTAATCCAATTAATCTTGAGTGAAAAAATATCTTGGCACAGATATTTGAAGGGGAAAATGGAATACATTAAAACCTAAGTTTAGAAAATGGTGGCACCAAATATAAACTTTTTTTTTTGGAGTAGATATAATCTTAAGTGAATCAGTTTTGCACAGCAAACTGATTGTATGCCATTGACGGACACCAAACATAATTTTGTTTAATAGAAAAACTAAAAAATATTAATTGTATTCCTTGAATTATTTTCCTAATAGACAAGCTCTACCTGTGAAAGTACTTCAATTTGACTGAAAGTTGACAGTTATATTAGTCATTATGTAATGCATTGGATGCACATTGTTTAACCCTTTGAGCCTTTTGTCTACATTTTAGCCCTTGTGAGTTGTGAGATTTGCTGGGATGGGCAAATCTTGACAAAATAATTTTGTAAATCTTAAAAGAATATCTTAACACATTGTTATAACAGTGACATTGTGTACATGTAACATTGTGAATAACAGTATGTCTTGTTGGTGAAGAATCAATCAAGATGGTACATAACACACATGGTAAACCTGCAAAAAAACACACTTTTAGAATGAATATGAGTTGCTCTTAAACTTTATCCACATACAATATGTGAACATCTCTGCAACAGCCATCTCTGAAGCTGAACAAAGTTAGAGCGGTTTCAGAACAGACTGTTCAAGCATTCCTTTTGCACAGATTTGCCCCTGTTTTTACAGTCACATTTGAAAAGTATTCAAGAAGGAAAAAATACAATTTATTGGGAATTATAAGATGACTCCTGAGACACATGAACCTTACATTATCTCTAAGCTTAAAAGGCTATTAATAAGATGGGGGCTAAGTTTTAGATACTACTACACTAATATCCACAGTATAAGTTGCAGTGGCTGACAAAGCAAGTTTGTTACTAATCTTGAACACCCTGTCTGATTTTCTATTGTTTAGACTCTGAGAGTCATTTCAAGGGTGTCAGTTTGTACGTGGGTTATCCAGTTGTATGGTATATTTTCTCACTCTCGATACAGCTCCTCCTTTATCTTCAGTATCACATTAACAAGCCGTCCACTCAATGAATACCAAACAGCTCCCATTACTTGTGGCCAAGCCGTGTGTGTGTGTATCTGTGTAGGAGTCAAAGATAATACGTATTAATTACGGGCTCTATCTGAAGAGTGCTAATGAATGCTGTGGTTAGTAGCAGTTTAAATGAGCTAATGACACAGCAGCTCTTTTACAGACACAGACTCGCAGGGAGTTGCTTGGTGATTCATATCTCTTCTCCTTTGAGGCGAATGTAAGAAGTTATTCTTTTTGACTCTGCATATCCACGTACATTGTTCTTTTGTCATGGCGAGAGCTAAGGTGGAGGCATGTATGTAATTACTGACAAACTTTTTTCAGGAAGATCATACAAAAACTGAACTAGCAGGCTGAATATAATGAAACATACCTGAGAGGCGAAGCCTGCATGAAGGAACAATGTATAACATTTTGGAGTGGATCCAAAATAATCTCTTGAAATGTAGCATTTATTTCTACAGGAATACCCCTTTAGATTTGTATTAGACTCAACAATAAATACAGGCGTGTTTGTTACAAATGAAGTGTTGATCTTATTTCATTTGTTACTTCCAATTCTATAATAAAAACCCTCACTGGTCCTCCTGAGTAAGTTGACAATATGGTAACTCTTACTGTACTTTGTGTAAATTGAACACTGAAAATACTTACACATCTGATCTGGAGGTCTGTTTCCAAGACTAAACTTCCTGTTTATGATCAGATCGAGATATTTAAACCATATCTGTTTTTTGTTGTTGTTTTTTTTAGAGTTCAGAGCTGCTTGCAAATGTTTTCTGTCTCATAATGACCATTTGTCCGTCCAGGTTCTCGCCCATGCCATAACTGAGCATGTGGAAGATGCCGGAGTACACTCAGGGGATGCCACCTTGATGCTCCCAACCCAAACTATTAGCCAGGGGGCTCTTGAAAAGGTCAGTTAAATTATGTTAAACATAAACTTTGTGTCATATTTCAGTTTATGTGCAGTAAGTGAGGGTGAGGAAAACAGATGCAATAATTGATTTATTCCATGACATTCCCACTGTTGCCAAATAACTGTAGATGTAAAGAAACCGAGAGACTGAGAGAGCCACAGTACAGTATGCTTGCAGTGTTTACCACTTGGACAGGAACATAAAGTGTGGGAAGATTCCTAAATCCTTCTAGAGTGTTCTTGCAGAAATATGTCATAATGCCATAACAAATCCTATTCACAAGGATTTATAGCATTACTGTATGAAAAGCTATAGCTGTGTATGATCTTGTTGAACAGAATCTATGACGAAGTATTCTTACTGCTTTAATACTTGTAAAAGTTGTATTACACTTTAAAGCAAGAAGGGCAGTATAAAAACATATTTCACTTCACCTGTGTCCATTGCCATTATTTTTCAGCAATCTGTTGTCTGCATATTATACAAATTCTTAGGCAGAGAGCAGAGGCTGCAGCTTGAAGGCTTTAATGTTCTGTTAAAATGGTTCGTACCATTTTGTTGGCTGCAGTACTGAGAGATAACGATAAGTAAAAGACCTGATTATGATAGATGTCACCTGAGACCGGTGAAGTTTGACCTATACCATTATTTATCTAATATGAAAATTTGTTGGATGTCTCCGAAAAGCAGATCAAACGTTAAATCATGCACCACCACTGCGGTTCTAGACAATCTTTTAATGTGTCAGCGTGAAGTTTAGCTTTGTGCCATGTCGAGAGTGTCAGATAGGTTCAGTCTAGTAAGATTGCTGTTGCAGTTTCTCATAAAAGAGCACTGGGGTGCTTATTGAAGATATGACGGAGGCATTTCCAGTTGCCTTCAGATTAATAGAAAAGGAGTGCATGTCTGGAAGAGGTGCTATGATGATGTTGAGTGCAGCAAGAAGAACCTGGACTACATATAAAGCATTTTATAAAGTTCAGCGTCAGTATCTTGTTTGGGGGGAGGGGGGAATTGCACTCTGCTGAGCAATTACTGTTTTGTATATAGAAAAAACATTATTGCATTTACACACAAAGAAAAATATAAAATTCTTAATATGGACTGTGTTATTACAGTAACAATAAAATATAGCAGTCTAGCTTGCTGATTGCTCCTTCAATATTTTAAATAGAGATATCTGTCTGGGTGTTTTTGTAAAGTAATTGATTATTACACACATGGATGATTGATTATTGTTACATAAGAAAAATAACCAAGATGTTGTTATCAAAGTTTCACTTATGATGAAATTGAAGGCATGATTTAATATTTATACTTGCTAAAGTTGTATTTCAATACACAACAGCAAAGGCAGTAACAAAAAAATATGTCTCACAATCGTGTGTGTTATCGATCAGCCTTACATAATCAGACAAAAAAAAACAAAACTGCATGCCAATTAATTTTTCTCATTGGAAAAAAAACTAAGTTGCACAACAAAATGCATTTAAAGTTTAAACTCAAAGAGCCTGACAAACCTTTGCAATACTATTTGAATAGCCTTAAG